>CAXKVX010000135.1:0-97912 GCA_964058865.1 Eleocharis quinqueflora | reverse complement strand
GATCCTCTTTTTGTAAAAAGAATTGTTCTAATTACTTTTTTTTGACGATTTTTTAAGCATTCTCAATTTGTAATCGGATTTCAAAGTTCAAACAATCAATTCAAAGATTTAAAAATTCAAACAATCAATTCAAAATATTAGAATAGCATTTCCAATTTGTAAACAGGAGATCATTGACATTTTAGATTAGCATCATAGTGTCAAATAGTATTAGAGTATCACATTTCAAAGTTCAAGCAATCGATCCAAAATATTAAACAGATCTTCTTTTTAGAGTCGAATTTTATATTTATTTAAAAATTACTAATCTAGAAAATCATTTTAACCACTTGAGTATTATATTTGAAATTTAGAATTATGGTTTGATCTTACTATCTGAATCCTAAATTTTAAAATATAAACAAATAGAGAAATTAAAATATTTGTGACCGCGTATATATAAGATTAGAATCCTTAAATATTTCATTGGTTTCTTGGTAATATTTTATGGATAATGTTTCGTAGTTACACAGTTGATATCAACTATTGATATCGATTTTATTATGCATATTTAGTTGAGTTATAATGCACTTTATTTGAGTTATTATACATGTTATATTATAACTATTTCAGTACAAAAAATAACACGTATAACTATTTCATTACAGAAAATAACATACATAATAACTCAAATAATGTGCACGATAACGGTCTAACCAACAAAGCAAAAATTTGATGCCTTTTGTATAGGTATCAAATTAGGAAAATTGGTGTCTTCAATATTTTCGTACATTGACTTAACATGGATATAACATAATCTATTATTCCCAGAGCTGTGATGTGATTTTTTTGTTTATAATTATACCAATCAATATTCATATAGTATACATATCTGCTCAAATATTAATTTTTTTATATATGATCCTGATTTTTTTTTTGAAAAGTAGAAAAGCCAGATGAGAACACAGTGTGCTCCCAGTCGAACCATATGCTCCTCTTTTTTCTCACATGCATGCCTCATGGTTTTGCATTGGAAAAAACATAGATTCTCATTTTGGTTTTCTGTTTTGTTTCTTTCATTTATCTTTATTCTTTAGCTATGATCCGCTAACTCTGTAACGAGCATATTTTTCACATCTTTTCTAGCATATATATACCTTACTTTGTTCAGACTGAGACAGTGTACTTTGCAAATCCAGTATAACATGTTTCTAGACTTGTCAATGATCAATCGGTTAATTATTTTTCGTTTCGTTTTACGACAGATGAAATAATTACGATCAAAGAAATTTCTTTCGTTTAAATAACGAAACGATTAACAAAAATATATTATTTCGTGATAGTTTGTTTCGTAGTTTCGTTTGTGACTGTGTATTATTAGATTTGTTTTGATTTCAGAGAAAAACGCTATGCTAAGAGAAGATGATGAGAGATGAGATGAAAGATTGTTCGAATGAGGAGATGCATAATTTGATTCTGATGTATGATTAGAATCGTACATCATCAGTTTCTAATTTGCTTTAGTGTGATGAGACAGGAGATGGATGAAGAGTGAAGAGAACGAGTTTAATCGTTCTGTTTCGTTCCGATCGTTTTGATTGTTTTCTTTAACGAAACAATTTTTTTAATCGTTCATTAAACAAAACGGTTAAAGAAACTACCATTTTTCGTGATCGTTACTTGAGCAAATTCAATAAATTATGATTATGAACCGAGTGAACAAAAGAACATCATCAAGAAATTGTCTCTAAACCTATTCGCCAAGAATTGAACTATATTCTGCACAACTGGATGCGTTAAAAACTTGAAATAAGGGTTTCAATATGTGTAATTTTTTTCTTAGTAAAATTATGGTGCTTTTGCAAACACGGACCGTACGTGCTTGCGGCTATATATCTCAAATTTTAAAGTACAAATGGCCGATTCGAAATGTTGAAAATATTGTTAATACTAAAATATATTTGAGGACAAAAATTTTAATTTCTAAAATCTTTTTATTATTTTATATCCGATGAATGAAAAATACATTGATCTAACGATAACATATTTCTCCAATTTAATGATTTTTTAACTCATCTGATATGATAGTAAAAAAATTTGGTCCATAAGTAAATTTTAGTATGAACAATGTTTTTCACGATTCAGATGGATCGTTTGCATTTTAAAATTTGAGATATATAACTGCAAGTACATGTCTACTCTGAGTCTCACTTTTTTTTCTTTATCGAAGCTTATCTTTATATTAGAAGTCGGACTCAGCATCCAATATTTTAAAGACTTTAATTTTCTCTCCATTGTTAGAATTTGAACCTGCATTCTTAGCGATAGTTGCGATGTCACTAACCATTTGTATTAGACATCACGTTCAATATGTACAATAATCATTGAATAATACACACATTTAACATATGGGAAAAACTTAGGTACATCTAGATAGATGCTCTCTATATACTCCACTCAACCACTACCATTTGATTGCATTGAGATTCACACCATAGATTCTAATCAAACAGTAGAGATCGAGTGAAGTACCTAAGAAGCACCTATCTAGGTGTACCCAAGTTTTTGCCTTAACATATTATGTAGATTCATATGTTGATATGCAGACGTGTATTTTGAAGGAAAAAAAAAGCATAGAACTCGTGAAATATATTGATTTCCCGTCCAACATTGTAAAATGAGTCAATAATGTAGCAAATAATCACTTTGCAGACAGTTCCATCATCGTAGCAGCAATGAGACTGCAAAGAGACTTCGCTATTGCTGACTACTCGAGGAGAAGGTGTGAATTCAATCTCAGAGTCTGAATTGCATACTGCACAAAACAGTATAACACAACAGATGACACGCTCGAGTCTGAATTTCATACTGCACGAAACAATGTAGCACAACAGAGACGACATACCGTGCAAATATTAAGATTTAAAAACACAAATCTTGATAAAACATAGTAACGATCAAACGGTTCAAAACGCATCCGGCATGCATGTGCATCTGACACGAATCGTCATATTGCTTCAATCTCAATTTTTCTTGAAACTGTATTTGTTGGCGTTGTCGTGGAGCGCGTTGTGCATCACAAAATGCTCATGTCTACTTTTACATTGTGCAAACAAAAAGAGTCCTAAACAACAACAAAAAAAAAAAAAAACGATATCTAAAATGAAATGTTTGCTTGTCTCAGTTTTCAATTATTTAGCAATCATGTATTTCATTTTATATATTGCCAACTCGAATCAATTTGTGTATACTAAAATAACTGAAAAACACTAAAAAATATTTGTAAGTATAAAAAGAAATTAGATGTTTGACATTGATTGCATGCCCTGATAATATTGCTCACGTTTAGCCAACTGTTTCGATGCTTTCTTCTTTTTTTCAACCTCTTAATGTACTTATTGATGTTAATATTTCCATTTAGTACGTTAATTGGATAGTAAAAAAAAAAAAAATACTTCTATAGGATTTAATTGTTCAAATGCATGAATTCAGTTGTCATATGAATCCACTGCATTTATAAGTTGGACATGCTGTTGTTAAACTTTTTTAAAACAAAAATATAATTTCGTTTTAACATTTTAAAAATCGGATAACAAAAAGAATTCGTTTTAAAATCTTATCAAATTTAGACCGTTCGCCTGAAAATGGACGGCTAAGATTATTCTAAGAGAGGAGCCGCAACCATGCTTCTCTCGCATGCAACCAACACGGAATGGGGCGGTCGTCACGTGCATCTTGTTCACAAGAAATCCAATTTGTCTTAGACTCATTCGGTATTTCACACGGTGAAGCGAGAATCAAGGAACATAAAAACGACATAAATTAATTTGAAACAAGTTGCCGCATAAATAGATACACTTTCATTGATACAGAAGATCGAGATCACGAACCCAACACGTTCGAAGCATCCAACAGGAACAAAATACCGAAAGAGGCCTCGAGAAATAAAAAAAAAGAAAAAGAAAAAAAGTCTGCGAAATACCCCAACCCAAGAAAACGCCCCCAAAACCAAAACAAACCCAAATAATCTCCCTTCTACAGCGAGAAAGGGGGAGAGAGAGAAAGGAAGGAGAGAGAAATCAGAGTAGGCATTTCTAGAGAGAGAAATTAGGCGGGGATCCAATCGAGAATGGGCAACGGCAGCAAGGCTTCTTCTCCACTGGACACGAACCGTGGAAGAGGACGCAAGAAGAAAGGTCGTCCCTCTCTCTTAGATCTTCAGAAACGGAGCCTCCGTTTGCAGAAGCAACAGGAGGAACAGGACAGCCTCAAGAGGAAGAGGCGGAACCCTAACCCTAGCTCCTCCAATTCCAATCCGTACCTTCGCTTTCCCAATTCCGCCTCAGCTCGCCGATCCACTCGCCGGAACCCTAACCCTACCACCAGCGACCAGGACGAGGAGGGGGAGGAGGATGAGGATGATGAGAACATAAGTCGTAAGGAGAAGAAGCTTCGTCACGTGCTTGATGCTGCTTCTAATTCGCCTGATCGGGTGCGCCTCAACTATTTATCTGCTCGTTATTTACAGATCGGTGCAAAATTCTAGTCGAATTTCAATTCTAGCACCTCGCATTACCATGAACATAACTAGAATCGCAAATACGACAAGTTAATTGGGGAATTGCCCTGTCTTAGAAGGCATAAATCGCAATTATCTCATCAATTGAAGGCAATATACTGATTTCTGTTTCATATACTGAGAAAATATGAGGTGCTATTGGAATTCGTGCTTGAATACTGTCCTGTGTGGTGTTGACAAGTGGAGATCTGTTGGAGGAGTGAGGGAGCGTGGGAAAATCGGGAGCTCTAAATGGTTTACTGGCATTTAAAGCGTTGAATTAGGCGCGCTTTTTTTGTACGGTTGAACTGTGGCAGAGAGTCGCGTTCTTTTAGGAAGGCGGTATATTTTAAGGGGTACTAACCGCATCTTGTTTTTCCACTTCAAAGTTGGGATGAGTAGTACGAGTTGTAGGCTTTTTGATTTGACCTGGTCAACCGTCAATCATTCGTTGTTCGAAAGAATTCACTTACCTTTCCTCTTGGAAATTAATATGCCGTTTTATTCTTATCCGTGGAGGTTTTAGTTTCCAATTTTTTTATTTGCGGTATTTATCCATTCTTTGTTGGAGAAGGCCCAAGGTTCTCCTTTTTTGTCCTTTTCCCTTCTCTTTTTGTACTTCTCGTTTTTTTTTCGGGATCCGATCAGTGCTCTATTCTTTTCAGTTATTTTTTCTGTTCTCGAATTTTCTTAAATTTCTTTTGACTTTGGTATAACTTGTTTTTATTGCTTCTAATTTTCAGACAGAGAGAGAAGCAAATTGTGGTGCGAAAGTGACGGATGGGGATGCAGGTTTGTGGTGCTTCAACACCTCGTGCATTTACTTGCTTTGAGAAAAGAAAAGAATTTCAACATTTTTAAGTGGTATTTGATTTTTTTAGTGATATTAGTTTGTATACTATACTGTGTTTCTATAGAGCCTTCAGAGCCTGGGCCCACAACACCTTTGCCTGACAAAAAGTTGTTGATGTTCGTCATTGAGAGGCTTCAGAAGTAAGTGCTTCTTTTTTTAACCCAATTCCCTTGGCATCCTCTTCTTAATCTTTTCTTCTCCTTCTAATTAAGGTGTTTGAGTTCTGATTTTTCTGGTTTTATTCAGGAAGGATTCATATGGAGTATTTTCAGAGCCTGTTGATCCAGAAGAGGTCAGGATGTTTCTTTCTGTTGCTCCATGAAGATATGGTTATTAGTTTTGTTTAAAGGTTATCTTTTGGAGAACTAAGTTTTGTTTGCAAATAAATGTGCTTGCAGTTACCAGATTACCATGAAATTATTGATCATCCCATGGACTTTGGTACAGTCAAGGAGAAGCTTGAGAAGGGTGAATATGCTAATTTGGAGCAGTTTGAGGTTTGTTTTGAAATATCTTTTCTGAATTATAAGTATGTATTTCTTTCATTTTTAAATTGTTCATTTTTTTGTATGGAAGCATGTTTTGAAATTTTGCGAGTTGTTATTTCTGTTACCTCTTAATGTAGAATTGGGAACTGCTCTTTTGGGTTGCATTTGCAGTTGAAAAACTTTGGAACTTCTGTATTTGTCCCTACTGGTGTTTTTTTCATATAATGAACCAGGCACATTTAATAGATTTCTGGGCATTTTGTCTTTCACTCCCTATTGTCATAAAAGTTGTCTTTTGGATATAAGTTCACAGTGTTATGGGTGAGAATACCTTTTTTCGTATATATTATCATCTTTTTCTGGGATTCAGAATTGCAGTGTTAAACTTATTTTCTTAATTTAGACATGAATTGCTTTGAATTTTTTTTTGTCAGTCTAGGTAATTGTAGCCTGTATGGGATTTCATCTGAATTCTTTAGTTTGTTTTGGATTAAATTTTCTTTAGTTCTGATGAGGGAGATTACGATATACTTCTTGTGAGCTTTGGTGGAGATTATTACTAAGTTTTCTCCAGAAGTTGATTCCAGTTTTCATCTTTGTTAACATACATTTGATTTTATGGATATCTCAACTTTCCTGCTTTTTCTGAAAGAAAGGTGCTGATTGTCATTTTGAACATCTTCATTAAGTTGGGAAATGTTCTTCCTCTTCTTCTTCTTTTTTAAAATCTATTTCCATTCATTGTGTGCTTATGTTTCACAAAAGGACTAGCAACCTCAGTTTGAAATAGTTCCTAAGAGGACTTAGACTTGTGCCCATGTGTATTTGATTGTCTTCTAGTTTATGGAAGCTGCTTCCCTGATTATGTGTAATCTGAATCTTTAAGTCTACAACAACAACAACAACAAAGCCTTTTGTCCCAAACAATCTGAATCTCTAAGTCTAACTATTGATTATTATTTTTTGCAGAGTGACATCTTTTTGATATGCTCCAATGCTATGGTGTACAATGCGTCTGACACCATCTACTACCGGCAGGTATTTGCACGGTTAACATATCAAAACTTTTGTCTAAATGTTATTATTACTTGATTATATGTGATACTTCCAATTAATTGTAGGCTCGCACTATCCAAGAACTTGCTAAGAAGGATTTTGTAAATCTCAGAGCAGAAAGCGAGAACAGCGAGCATGAACCGAAGCCAGCCCCACGCAGAGGGAGACCACCATTGAAGAAACCTGGCCGGCCTCCTGCAGCAGAGCGTGCTGTTCCTGATCGTTCTCCTGATTTCACACCATCAAGTGCTGGGACCAGTGGGCGGGTCCCTTCTTTCTTAGGGCAGGACCTGCAGCACAAACAGCCTGATAAAGCTGCGATTCTTGATCCAACAAAGAAACTATTTGGCCTCAGGATCTTGGAGAATAATTGGTCTAATGAGCTTAGATCAGAAAGAAATGATGACTTTTCAGGTCAGTTTTCTATCTTTTTTTCAGTGTTCTGCCTCTATGTATTGTTTAGTTCCACAGGTGTACTAAATCGCTTTTTAGTACTTATATGCTTGAAGAGTTGGAGTTACCCTATCCTCCGAAATTCCTACTCAGTATTGTTTTCCTTGTTACTGGTAGGATTTGGGTTCAAAGGGGGATGGTCAAAGTGGGGAAAGAAACTTTCAGAGATTGATGATAGTCGGAGGAGTACTTATGACCATCCCATTCCATCAGATTCAATGCAAGAGCCACCTATTTTTGCCACTTTTGATGGCGAGAGGAAGGTGCTGATCCCGGTACGTATTTCCCTCTCTTCTTTTTCTGCTTCTTCTTTTATCTTTTTTCTCACTTCGATTGTGAAATTGCAGAGTGCTTTGACTTCTTTGTTATTTCAATTTTTTAATCTTATTTGTTGCCTGTGTTTACTCAAGTTTCAGAACTATTGGTATTAGTTTGTTGCCTGATAGAAGCATCATGCTTATACTATCAGCTTCAATGACTCCTATAAAAAAAGTAAAACATGGGAGCTTCTTTACAGTTATGCATTATAAACACAAAAGGATTGGTTATGGCATTTGTTACCATAAAAACAGTAAAACATGAGCTCTTCTTTACTTTAAACTACAGACGCAGCTCACTCTAAAGAGATTAGTTACTTCCTCTTCTATTATTAGTTTATTAACTGAAAACTGAAAAGGAAGTTTACCAATGTTTTTTTAAGGCATTGTGTGTCCTTTTGAGGGCTGGGGGCTGGAATGTCAATTACGCATGATGAAAAAAGAAAAGAGAACCAATCAAATGACAAAGCTGTATTGGGTGGAAATTATGGGATTGACAAAGGTATAGTGGTTGAACAAGCATGTTAGAAATAAAGAGCATTCTGAGTTCGTATAGGTCATCTTGCGATGGATTTTTTTTATTATTTTCAGTTCGTTGTTAACTCTGCCTATGTTTTGCATAGCCGGTCCCAAGCCCGGAAAGGAGGACTGTGATAGGCTTGGCGAGCCAACGTAAAAATTCAGCCAATCTTATAGAAATGAAATCCTGTATGGACTTCATTTCTAGCCTACCCCAATTTGTTTGGGACAAAAGGCTTTGTTGTTGTTGTTGTTGTTGTTTCAGTTCGTTTGCCAAAATAGAAGGTTAATAATCGAACCGCCAACATCATAAGATAATGTTCTTACAATCAATAACACTATGAATTTTGAACCAGGTTGGGATCCATCAGCCTCATGCTTATTCGCGCAGTCTGGCTCGCTTTGCAGCCAATCTCGGCCCAACAGCCTGGAAAATTACCGCAAGGCGGATTGAACAGGTGCTTCCTCCTGGCACTAAGTTTGGTCGTGGTTGGGTCGGGGAAAGTGAAGCGCCCCACGAGTTGCATCCTACCCAAACAGCTGCGTCACCCTCTACTTCGTCCCAAAAGGCCAATACTCCACCCCCATCATGCAGTGCCCCACCATCCCAAGTCCCTTCAGAACCCCAGCAGCAGACAGATTCCCAGCCAAACCCAAGCTCTGCAGCTTCATCAGTTTCTGGAACAGTGGAACCTGCTACAAATGTTGAAGGTTTGGAAAGGAAGCAACCAAATCCGCAGTTTCAATTAAATGGGTTCAACAACTCATCACTAGGTAACATGTCTTCTCAACTAAAGAATGGGGTAGGAAACACGGGGGCTATTCTCGGGGGCACGAATCAAGGACATGTCTATGGAGGCGGCAGTAGCCGTAGCCAGATGGAACTGGAGGGGCTGAAGTTTGGAGGTAGTAATGGAACTTTGCCTTTGGGTAGCTCAGGGGGTGCCAATAGGAGTGTAACACCTCCGGATCTGAATGTAGGGTTTCAGTCTCCCGGGCATAGTTCACCTCTGTCTTCTGGTGTTGTGGATAAGCAGCAACAGCCTGATTTGGTTCTGCAATTGTGAGGGTTTAGGGTCTTAATTAGAAAATTCATTTTGGTAGAGAGAGAGAAAGAGGGATGGGGGTTAGCTGATTTAAGGATATTGTAGAATCTTGTACAGATTAATTAATATTGAAAATGAGTTCTTTAGATGAGATGCATAAATATCAATTATGTTGGCATTGGAATCGAAGCAATGGATTATTGGAATATTCTGCCTGAGTGGCTCTTTGCTCACTTTTGTTTCTGTCAAGGGAACAAGTGCGTGTATGGTGCCTAAACAGCAATTCTCTTTGCTCTTATTTTGTACAAACATTGTATCACAGGTGATGGGTTATATTATAGTTATTATAGAAATTGTTAGTTTTCTGCCGAGTCTTGTTCAATGCGGATTGTGTAACTGAAGATTCAAAAGAAATGAAAATTCTCAATTTTTGTTGTTGTTTTGCTCACGCTTCTTTCAAATTTATTTTATGTAATGTTGTACTGTAATGGATCATGACTACCCATGAGGCCATGACGGAAAAACTAAATTGTGCCCACCAAATCTGACTTGCTCGACTGGATAACGGATAACATGCAAGTTTCTGTTTTGTCCGGGGAAATGTGACCCTCGTTTCAACTGTTTTTAGCCCTCAGATAAAACCAAAACATGTGTACTGTATAGTCTTGTGCAATGAACTAAACTAGTAAGATAAATATATATATATATATTCCAGAATACTGCTAAAAGTAGTACAAAGTATCATTTGCTAAGTGATCTCTTTGTCGAAACTTTTCTATTTCACCAGATGCTTAATTAAGTTCATAGAAAATATTTTTAAATTGCTCCATAGCTTCGACCTCAAGTCCAATCTGCACAGAAATTCCTTGATCCTTGCCAGGATTGCTCATCAGGACTGCAATACCCGCAGCGCTGCTCTCTGCCCTGGTCATAAAAACCGGGTTTCCATACCCGAAATCAGCATCATAACATGGCGTGCCAAGCCAACTTGTTACAGCCAGATCACATCCTGTCATCTCAAACCTATTCATCAAGCTCCATTTGTCTGCCAATTCCAAATGGTCAATGGATTCCCTCACATACTCATTATCAATCCGAACAACGGCTTCTTGGATCCTTTCAGGGATGAATCCCATAACCTCTGAGACCTTAGCTCTGACTGACCCGCAAGTAACGGTGTTGCCAAAATAGTACGTTGGTAGCGGAGGTGATATGCGAGAACGGACTTGAACAGGAAATAAGAGGCGTGACTCCCTGTAATGTGACAGGTCCCGAGCCAAGCATACGCATTTCCAGACATGAGCAGACACGGCATGGAAAGTCGAGATGGTGCTAGAAGAAATACCACCGCGTGGACGGCTTTTAAGGTAATTGATTTGATCTTTTGAGAGCTTCAAAATTGTTGAGATGAAAGGAGGGTACACACTGGTGTGCCCGATACTTTTGAGATACTGAACATGGAGATGTTCAGGGTGGTTGACAGGACAAAAAGGCGGGGATCGTGCTCGTAGAAGGGTTCGGTCGAAGCAAGGAGGAGGTACTACAGATGGGTTACCTCTAGCAATGTTTGTCAGAGTTAGCATGAAGTGGAAGTCACTGTGGACATCCATGATGCAGTGGTTGAAGGCCACACCAACGACTACATCGCTGGATTCGAGAAATGTTATCTGTAGAAGTAATAAAATTCAATTTATCAGGACAATGCACGGTGGTCATTCAATAGACATATATGGAGATATAAGATTGTCGATTTTCACCAAAATTATTGATGCTGGTAATTCAGTTTCACTTCCACAACTGTAAAATCATAAATTGGAGCAATACATAGAAACAGCTAAGCAGCTTCAGAAAGTTCTAATCTAAGTGGAGCTTGATCTGTAATTTAGCATGGAGGATTAAGGTATTGACAATGATTCCTTGTTGTTCTGGTTTCTATGCAAAGCAAGAATAAGAATTCATTCAAAATTCGAACTGTTTTTTTAAATTAACTGAACAACCACACACAGAGAAGAGCACAGGAAGCAAAAACCTGAAGCAATAGTAGCGGAGGTGTCTCCGACTCCGAGTTCACAGCCGGCACAAACAAATTCCTGTTCTCAGCTGACGGCTGGTAGTTCTTCAACTCATAAAAAGTACACTTCGATCGAGCAACTACAAACAAAGCACCCTCACCATTGCAATCTATCTCAAGCCGGCCGTCTTTATCAGCCGCCAACCGGCCGGCCAATGGGTAGAAAATCACCAATGCATTAGCTAGAGCTGTCTTGATATTCGTCACAGAAAAGAACTCATTATCGCCATTGGATTTGTAAAGGTAGATCATAGAGGTGTAGATTGTCGGTAACACCGAAAGGTCGAAGTTGGAGAGCCATTGCCTTTCCTTCGGCGTATCCTCGCTCGGAACTATCAAACTGCTCTCCAAAATTTCTACCGTCTCCATTGCTAGCTAGATATAAGAACTCTTCTTATTAGATCTTAAATTTAATACGTGGTTACAGGTATACATATAGGTATATATAAGAGGAGTTTCGTGTGCAGCTTTTCGCTCTGCTTTTAACAATTAACACGTATACATCTGGTCAAAGAATGTGGGTTCAGTACTTCAGTTTCCTTGGTGCCCAAGTCCAACTAAGTATTCTATCACTTGGCCTCCAAGTTTCACTCAGGTCTCCCATAAAATGTGGCATCTGGAATAGTGTTGTGCTAACGGGACGGAAGGACGGGTTTGGAGAACTGGTGGACGGGCGGCGGGTTTGGACGGGCGACGGGTGGACGGGTTACGATGGGCGGATTGGGACGGGTGGGTTTGGGAAGAGTGATCCAAACCTGTCCTTAGACCCGTCGGGTCAAACGGGTGGGACGGGCGGACACGGGTTTTTTTAAAATATGAAAATGTGGTATGTTTTGATTTGAAAATTGAAATAATTCCAAAAAAATTCAAAAAAAATCTAAAAAATCATATTTGAAAAAGTACAAATGAATTTAATTTTTTTTTTATAAAAAAGTTGCTTTTTTCAAATTCGTAAATCCAAAATAATTCAAAGACGTATAAGTTTTTTAAATCCGAATATAAAAAAAGTGAATAAATGTGAATAAAAGCATATAACTATTTTAATTAATTATTTTTATTACAAACAAAAGTATACAACTATTTTTTTAAAAGAAATAAAAATCCTAATATAAAAAAGTGTAAAAAATACTTGAAAAAAATAAAAAATGTGAATAAAAAATATGAACAATAAAATATTTTCAATAATTTTAAGTAACGGGCGGGTCAAACGGGTGGGCGGGTAATGGGTCTCCCTCCTATAAAATTCAATTGTTTTTTGAAATTTTATATGCGCGGGCGGGGCGGGTCAAACGGGCGGGTCGGGTAGACGGGTCGGGCGGGACGGGTTCTAACACGGGTTTACAACTGACGGGTTTAAACGGGCGATTTTCCAAGGACGCCACCCAAACTTGCCCTTAGACCCACCCCGCGACCCGTCACGGGGGGGTAAAAACTAAAAAGCGCGGGCGGACCCGGTCAGGCGGGACCCGAACGGGTGTTAGCACAACACTAATCTGGAATGAGTTGTTCTCCTTGGATATACACTAGGCGTACAAACACATTCCGCGCATATACATGCGACAGAAAAAATCATTACCACGCGTCAAGTAGCGGAGGCAGCACAGAGAATCAACGAAAAAATGGCACTATTGCGAATGAGAAATGGAGAAGCGGTGGCACTGGCTTCTTTAATGGGAGACGAAATACAGAGGACATGCGTCAACCATCCGAACAAACACACAGCGAGTGGTAGAAGAAATCGGCAAAAAAAGTTTTGTACTGTTGCGAACAAACAGTACAATGCGTCAACCATACGAAGAAACACGCAGACAAAAACAAAAGAAATCGCAAAAAGAAAAAACTACGCCAGAAAAAAGCCTACGCAAAATAAAGAAAAAAAGGAAAATAGCACTGTTCATTCGTGAACAGTGTCGCCATGTCACACAATGATAGATAATAATTCTAACTGTGGACGGTGTTATAATAACAGTAACTCGAATTAGTGATTATTTTAGAGTGTTATTTCGTGTTTAAATGAAGTAACAGTTACATTGGTTAGTGAATTGATCTTGTTATTTTACTAATTCAATTTTGTTTGTCGAATTGGTCACTATCTAAGAATTTATGTTAACCAATAAAATATGCTAAACTACTGCTCCATCCATACCGGACGATAAATTAGTTGAGTTGTCGCATATTATATTAAGAAGTCCACAAAAAAACACCTAAATAAATTAATGTCCCTCCCTCCCATCAAGTGTAGCAGTGGAGGGACCACATCCACAGCATGGGAGTGTAAAATGCGTCAGTTCGATTTTCTGGGTACTAATTTTTGTTGCCTTTCTTATATCATTTCTTTTTTCATGTGTGGTTTTTCCTTTTTTTTTTTGCAACTAGTTGGAGCTAGGGTGACAACGCAACGACGTGTTACGTTATTATGTTTCGTTTCGCTCGAAAGAAACGTGCAACGCATCAATTTTTGTGATGTTTCAGAAACGAAACGTGCAACGCAAACGAAATTTATTTCGTTTCAGTGTCATTTTCGCGAAATTTCATGTTTCGTGCTAATTTTAACAATAGATACACTTGAGGATGCATCCTATGCTTTTTGGTCTCAACCATCATTCTCGCTAATTCAGACATGCACTTCAAGTTAGAGAACTCATTCTTCGTACATACATCGGCAATGGAATTTTCTAGCTGATTTGGAAGAGCTAAAAGACAAGAATTAGAGAACTCACAAGGATAAAAAGAAGCTAATTTGATCAACTTCTCTTTGTCAAAAGCTTCAAATGAGTTTTTTGGATTCAAGCAAGCCACACAAAGCAACAACTCTGAATGTATCTCATTAAATCTATTGTTGAGCTCTTGCATTTGTGTATCAATAATTGCACAAAATATCTCTACACGGTAACGGAAAGTATGTAATGTGTGGAGCCTTGCGTGCCGATTTACCTTGAAGTACACACCTCTCCTCCATATTAGGCATGTTTATCGCATTCTCTTTACAAAATGAAGAGACCTCCTATAACAAAACTTTCCATCCTTTTTCTCTAACAACTTGCAAGCGTCCCTTTGTAACATTCACAAGAGAAATTGCATTTTCAATATCCTGATCTTTCCTTTGCAAAGCTAAAGAGAGCTCATTTGTAATTCCCAACACAATTTTCATTAGATGCATCATCAAAACGAAATCAAAATCTTGTAAAGACTTTAGAAGACGTTGTGCTTCAGTTCTTTGTTCTTGCTTCGCACTATTTTACCAACAATCTCAAGTACTTCAACGGTACAAGAAAAAATTGGAAATCATATCTAGAACACTTCCATAATTGGAACCCCAACGAGTCTCATCGGGTCTCCGAAGCCAAGTTCTTAGTTTAATCCACTACCATTTATCAAATCACCATGACTTAATTCTTCAACTAACTTAACCGCTTGCCTTTCTCAAAGCAAATCTCGTTGTTTTGTTGAACCTTTAAGTAAATTAAGGGTACGATTCAACAAAAGAAAAAAATGAATCAGCATCAGTGTTACGTCTTGCGACATAAATTAGTGCTAATTGGAGTTGATGAGCAAAACAATGAATGTAGAAAGCGGAAGGATTTTCTCTTAATATTAAACTTTTGAGACCATTAAATTGACCACTCATGTTACAAGCTCCATCGTAACCTTGTCCTCATAATCTTGACAAACTCAAGTTGCGTTCACCAGGTAAATAAAATATTGCTTCTTTAAGAGAGGAGGCGGTTGTGTCTCTAACATGAACAATTTCGAGAAACCGCTCCAAAACAACACCAATTTTGTTCACATAACGCAAAACAATGACCATTTGCTCCTTTTTCAGAAATATCACGTGATTGATCCACTAGAATACTAAAAAAATCATCACCTAAATCATCAATTATGGTCTTAATCACTTCTTTAGCAGCACAATTAGCTATATCTTTTTGGGTTTTCGGACATATCATTTGTAGATTTTTTGAAGCATTTTTCAAAACAACTCTACTAATCTCTTCTTTATCTTCAGATAAAGCTTTCAAAAATTCTATAAAGTTTCCTATATTATGCGAATCTTCGGACTCATCATGTCCACAAAAAGCAATACCTTGATGGAGAAGTAACCGAGCGATTTTTATTGATGCATTCAATCGAATACGGTAGTCACGCTTAGCTTGTTCGGTTTGCCTAAGAATACATGTTTCTATTGATTGCTTTTGGTTCATCAAAGCCTCACATTTCTTCATCGCCTGATTGTGAAAACTATTTGGCCCACCGACATGCCTGTCCAGCCTCTCTTTTTTATTCCAACACTGAAAACCTCCAGTTGAAAAAACATCACCTCCTTGTTTATTATCCTTAAACAAATAGCAATACAAACAATAGACCTTGTTGCTTGATTCACTATATTCTAACCACTCTACATAATCATTATACCAACTAGTAGTGAATTTTCGCCAAATACCTCTTATCTCAACTAGTTCAAACTTACAAGCTTTTGGTTGATTAGGACCTCTATTCAAGTATATTCTTCGAATTTCATCTTGATCATTTGGGTGGTGCTCAGAAATCGTTTGACGCTTTGTCGGATCAGCCAAATAATCTTTCGAATTAAGTTGAACCCGTTTAGTGACTTGAGAGGTTGAAGGGTTCTCTTGTGATTGTTGTCGTTTGAGAAAATTTTCCATTGTTAAACAATCTATTATAAAAATAAGATCAAGATAAAAAAAGATGAAATTAGCCGTGGCACCAAACTAATCCCTCGCTTACATGACAAACAACCAATTTTCTCTGTCAAGTGAAGACCATATGTTAATGTCATATTATCAGTAAATTATTTAACTATAGAATAACAGAAAACTTTACTGCCTAAAGATAAAATATAATTAGTTGGCCATTGATTTTTGATAACCTAGCTAATGTCCAGAATCAGGCAATCAACAAGTGAATCAGACAATCAGCAAAATAGTTTGACAATGAATTAGGCAATAAGCAAAACCAATTTGACAATGAATCAGGCAATCAACAAAACCAATTTGACAATGAATCAGGCAATGACAATCAGAAAATAACCTATCTAAAAAAATAACCCAACTAAAACTTTACAGCCTAACTTACAATACGCAAGCGTTGTTGTCAGTCGGAGCATAATCAGAGAATCAACAGATGAAGCTCTTTTTCTGATAAGAAGGTGAAGTTGGGGATGGCGTCTGGCTCGGAGAAAAGGGAAAAGTAGCTAACTTGACTAGTTGTGCTTTGATAATTTAAATGAGAGAAGTTTGATAAAGTTGGGCCAGGATTATTTTTATTTTTGATAAAGTTGGGCTTTAATTTGATATGCCATTGAGTCAATGGACATTTCACATTGTCACATTGGTATTTGGTACAATCCAACTAATAATATATTGTTTTTTCTACTGCTAGCTGCTTTATGCGTTGAAAAATGGAGGAAGCCGAAAGACCAAATGAATTACTTGGGATTTGCATCCTTCGTTAAATATTACATGTACCCAACAAAGTTTTCACAAAGTTACAAGCTGATGGGGTTCAGTAGTAGAATGCTTGATCAATTTAAATGGGGTTCATTTGTATGGACAACTCAAAATATTAATAATATATATTATAAACATACATAAAAAATAGTTAGTAATATTAAAAATAAGGGGTTCACTGCACCTCATTCTTATTACGTAAATCCGTCACTGCATAAGATTGTTTTCTTGTGTTGAACGTTGCGTTTAAATGAACGGTCAAATATAAAAAACGTTCAATTTTTTTAACGTCTGTCAAGTGTACAATAAAACCAAAAGATTAAGTTTGCGTCACATGAAACTTACAAATTTTAAAACAAAAGAACCTATGGAAAAAAAATACATGCATCCTTAAAAATCGATTAGAGGAATTTGTTATATAATGAGATTCAGTACAAACCTCATCATAAAATTTACGTCGTTCCCGCTTTATCTCTCACAGATTCTAAAATTAGAAAAGTTCGTCAAGTGGGGCCATTTTTGTAAGAACAAATGATTGTGATTGAGTTTGAGTCATAAAATAATACTTTTATGTTGTATCCAATCAAGGAGAGAATTGATTCTCATATGTGCACGTGAATGCAAAAGACATTCTTAACAATCTCTATCTATAAAAGCATTTAAGTCTTTACATTTCAGTCTATTTCAACTCTGTAATCCAAATTGTTCCAGACTCGAAGAATGCTAAACGTAAAAACGTAATTAAATGAAACAAAGGTGATCATTTGCGTTTAACTAAACGCAACCAAAATTATTTGTGTCTTACGTTGCATTTAATAAACACAACAAAAATCTCTTGCTTTTAACGTTGCGTCATGATGAAACAAAATGCAAAAAGTTTAAAACGCAATTCGTTAACAGCTCTATAGTCACCACGACAGTTTCAGGCCCATGACAATTGTTCCCATGACCGCATAATGGGCCTCACCGGTTTCAGGTCCCCTTGTAATTATCCGAGACTTGTGGCCCATTTAAAGCCCTAATCTCGGTCGCACTCGCACATGTGGCATGCAATGTGGACAATCTTTAATCCAACAGAATCATATCTGGTGCACTTTTTGTACCATAGAGGAGCAAATTTTATCTGGACCGTTCGATCTATTTCCGACGTTCCTGATTTACAGTAAAAAAGTTCCCTGAATCACATCGTTAGCGTTGGAGCGTCCGATCTTAATCCAACGCTCCACCACCAGATCGATCCCCTCTCTGTGGAAAAACAAAATTCTCCGCAGAGATACGGGTCCCATGCAATGTGATGTAGTCGAAAATTGATCCTCCCGCCAAACACAACTTTAGCTTCCCTCCCACACTGTGTGACACTGCTCCCACCCCTTGTCCTCTTTCCTACTTCCTTCTCCCTCCCATCGCTCCCATCTCACTCTCTCTCTCTCTCTCTCTCTCTCTCTCATTTCCGTCTTTTCTTGATCACAAAATTTGATCCATCGCCTCGACAATGGAGCCCTCCACTCCTCTCCTAATCCCAATCCCGACCTCAACCGCACTCTCCAGTCCCAGCCCCACTCCGACCCCAAACCCTAGCCACAAAGAGAGCAAGAGGAACACCTACCAGATCGGTGGCGTGCCGGTGGAGTTCCCTTACCGGCCGTACGGCACTCAGTTTGCTTTCATGGGGCGGGTCATTGCTACGCTTGATCGAGCACGAAGACAGGGGCACTGCCATGCCTTGCTCGAGTCACCAACTGGCACCGGAAAGTCGCTCTCTCTTCTTTGCTCCGCTCTTGCATGGCAACAACACTATACGTCCCGGCCTTTACCTCAAGTTACCGATCCTCTACTGCATGGCGGTGGTTTCATTCCAGAGCCTGAGCCTTCGAGTAATTTGTCTTTCTTTTATTTTTTTTTGCAGATTGCACAATGATAATTGTTCTGGGTTCTAACATTTGATAGGGTCATACAATTATACTTGTTCGGTTGGTTTTCCTTTTCATTTTCCAAATTATGTGTTTACTTTGTGTTTAATTGCATAATTTAGACTGAAGACATGTCAGTTTACTGTGGGGTAACCAAGACAAAACAACTTAATTGTTTACTAATTGTAAAATTGATATTGATTGCATTTTTATTTGATAAATAGTTCTTAACAACTCACTGTACCAGCTTTTGCTTGTCCAGTTGTCCTTTATCATGCCAGTGGTGAGTCATTTCTTCATTTAAGAAATACCAGGCTTTTTGCCTCCTCAGAAAAGCAATTACGCTGTTCCTTTGGGATATGGATCCATGTAAATACTACTATTTGTTTGCAAAAGTTTCTGTTTTGCCAAATCTAGCCAACAAACCTATTGTTGTTCAATGATCACTATGCATATCTTGAAATTGGAATGGTACAGACAACACGGAGCCATCTACCCCAGCTACGACTGCAAAGGGTCAGAAGAAAAAAATAGCTCCTGTTATTTTTTATGCATCGTAAGTTGCTTCTCTTTTAATTATTATGATTCTCTTAAGTGAGTAATTTCTATTATCTGACTTGCTGTTTTGATTTGAAGGAGGACGCACTCGCAAATAAGTCAAGTGATTCGTGAGTACAGGAAGACAACTTATAGAGTGCCAATGGCCATATTGGTATGTAGTTATGCATGTGTCCGTAAAGTCATTCAAATTAATAAAAATGGTCTTGTTACACAAAATACTACATATTATTTCATTGTCCTCCTTCCAAAAATATGTTCCCAACTCTCAAAAGCCAGAGCCTCATAAGGACCCCCTCCCAATATTTCAACAACAACAACAAGAACAAAACCTTTAGTGCAAAACAAGTTGGGTTAGGCTAGAAAAGGAACCCAATCGGAGCTTCCCAATATTTCATAGCTAATTATATTTTCCTAGAAGTTCAAAAGAATTATACCATGACTATCCTATAAAATCATCAATTTCAGACCCGTCCCACCCCCTCCAAAAACTCAATGTGTTAATTAAGAAGAATTTAAATTCAACTCCCCATTTATTTGATTCGAGCTCCCACTGTCCTACTATCAATTGTGTTATATTCGAGCCCTTTCCTACAGTACTAAGTGATGATTCCCTTTCTAAATTATATGTAATTTAAAAGGTTCTTAGCTTTAACATTCTTTAGTTGCTTTTCTTACCTGGTTGAGAACACCGATCACCCATTCATGCCTGCTTCTTCTTGTTCTATTTTCTTTCAGTAGATTGTTATGGAATCTCTAAAAGAACCATCTGTTTGACGTTAACAATCACTCTTGTCTCTTCTTATATTGTTTACTTTAACAGGCCTCACGAAAGCACTATTGCACCAACAAGCATGTCTGCATGAGCGAGAACATTGATGAGACATGGTAGCTAGTGTGACAAATTATAACACCTAAGCCCTCTATTTGTATGTCTGAATTTCCTGATATAAATTTGTATTTTTTTTCACAGTAAGACACTTCTAAAGGATGAGGGTTTTGGTTGTCTTGAATTCAAGTAAGCTCAAATTTTAAGTCGTTCATTCTTTAGTTGTGCTTATATGCTGGGAATGAGTGCAGCTGAACAAAACCAACCATATTTTTTCTTCACTTAGTTTTTCTCATAATATAAAACAATAGGAATGCAAACAAGCTTAAAGCACATCATTCCCTTCAAAAAGGTGGCTGTAATGAAGTTCATGATATTGAAGATCTTGTGAAAGTTGGACAAAGCATTAAAGGTTGATTATTTTAAAAGATCTGAAACCAAGATTTTTTAGTCTTCATACTGGGGTTATTATTTTATGTTCAATGCTGACATAATACTTTATGGCCAATTTTAGGGTGCGCATATTTCGCAGCACAGACGATGGCAGCAGAGGCACATTTGGTTTTCTGTCCCTATAGTTATGTGATAAATCCAATTGTCAGAAGAGCAATGGATGTTGATATTAAAGGATCCATTTTGATTCTTGATGAGGCACAGTATGTTTTTCTTTTTCAGTCTGTTGTTGTTTACAACATCTTTTGCATGTAACCGACTTATCAAAACTCTATGTGCTGTTGCTCGTCTTCTACAGAAAAAAATTTGGTCTTATTTTATAAATCAAATGTGTGCCGCACCATATGGGGGTTGTAGCTTATACATTCCAGTAATGTCATTTAATTAGGTCGAAAGTACTTCATCTGCATTTGTTATACACCTGTACTTCAAAATCAGTATCTGCTGGAATACCTCAGCTAAAGAAATGGTTGGCTGAGCGATCCAGATTGTCTGATTTCAAGTGCATAGATATTTCAGGTGGTTGAAGCTTTGAATTTGTAACCAATTGTTAGGTTGCTTCTTCCCATGTCGACTGGGTGTCTCAAACAACATGGAGTCTCATACTGTAGGGTCCCCTTGAAAAATGCATCCTTTCTATATTTTCAGTAAACATTGTAATTGAAGAGTATGAATTAATTCTGGAAGTAACTTTCTTTTCTCTCCTTTCGATATTTCACCTAAATACCTAATCTAACACTAAATCTCCAGATTTTGGGATGTTTTGAGTTTTCGGTAATTACGGTACAGGCCTTTCAATAAAGAACTGGATTAAAAATCTTAATTGTTAATTCAATAATAAACGTTAATTATGTGGTATTGATAAGGGCATTGAGAAGGGTAGACTTATTTGCCCAGTTTGTAGAAACTCTTACCAACTATTTGTTTTCTACAGTTTTAATTCCCTTTCTCTTTCTCAGTAATATAGAGGATATGGCACGGGAAGGTGGTAGTGTAGATGTTGATGAAGAAGTACTTTCAGGCAAGTTGCTTCATAACAATATTTGAAACTTAAAAAATTCCATACAATCAGCAAAATGAATTTAGATTCTTTGAATGAGTCCATTTTGCAGTACTACAAACAGAACTCGGACAGCTATGCACAGATGAGAGTGTTGCTATGATATACCAACCTTTACATGATGTGATCCAGGTACAATTTATGGGAGGCAGTGATAAAAGAGTGTCGTCCTTTTTTTTGAAGTAAGAGAGTTTTGTCAGAGTGTAGGTTTGAGATCTTAGTTATGCTTAATTAAGAAACCATGTTAACAGTGAGTACTGCTTTGAGTATGCAGGGGCTTATAAGTTGGATTGCTCAGAAGAAAGATAACTTGCAAAAACGCGAGTTTGAGCATCATTCTTCGTAGTAAGTTTTAAAAAGGGTAAATTCTATATCAAGAGTACTCGAAATCTTTCAAAGAAAAATGGGACCGTTCAATGCTTCTGGAATGTGTCAGTGCTATACATAAGTTCATAAACTTTCTGTTACCTCCCAGCACCAATCAGGCAATGGAACCTGTAACCAAAAAAAATGAAAATACGAGACCCTCTGTTGGGACAAAACTACTATCCATTCTCTCTTTCCCTCTATCTTTTGATTTCTCTCTGAATAAATAAAATATCACTTTAGTTGGACAGGAGACAAAGCTGTAAGGGAGCTGCAGAGTGCTGGCATAACTCAACAATGCTTTACTATCTTACAAGAATGTGCTGCAAAGGTTCATTATAATTGGACGTATATTTCCATTACTTCATTCAAATATGTAGATGATTTGTCTTATAACACATTGCTGTTTAATCTGTTTCTATCTGCAAATAGGCAGTTAAAGCAACTGCAGATTCTGAGTCGGACGGAGTATGTTTAAGTGGAATATCTGCTGCCACACTGGAAGGTATAATGATTTGATACTAATTTTCTTTAATGTTCAATTCCACAAATTCATGCATTCTGTAACAGTGTTTTCATTATTTTCTAGGGATATTTTCGTCACTCAGTTACTTCTACTCTGGAAATGGATATCATACTTCTGATTACCAGCTTTCGTTGCAGAAATATATCCAAAGGGATCCTAGTAAGATTTTAATAACTTCTATATTTGCACTGGAATTCCAATAGCAGAAAACTAACTATTTGTTGTGTGCCCTTTTGCTTTAAGTTGCTTGATTATCCCAAATTATCTTGCAGAAAATGCTAGTTCCGGCTGGAAATGCACTTTCAGCTTATGGTGCTTGAATCCTGCTGTTGTCTTTAGAGAAATTGCAGACCTGTCTCTGTCGGTAATTCTAACCTCAGGGTGAGGAAACATAATTCATTTTTATTTCTTATTGTTACCTCTTTTTTTTTTTTGAGAAAAAGTGGGGGGTACCCACCGGTTTCATTGAAACCAACCCCAATTACAAGCTAAAAAAGTCCTTAGTATAATATCATCTAAATCCTTAAACTACCTAAAACCTATCTCGACCGGTACAGACATCTGTACCTGTAAATGTATCAAAATGTTCATTACATCAGTCAATTCCATATAGCAAAACAGCAACAAAAACACAAGTCACTGTCATAACAAAACCTACAAAACAATATCAAATCAAACAACATTTCAGAATTCAAGATATGGGACGCTTCCAGACAAATGTTCTGCTGGCACTCTTTCCGCCAATTGATCCACCTGTTCCTTCACCTCCATCAGGCTTCCTCTGTCTGAAATATGTCTTGTTAACATCTGAACATCCTGAGGGATAATCAGTTTGAGTTTCAAAAAGGAGGAATTTGCATTATGCTTGCACCAATATCCCAAAATGTTAATAATTTGACTAGCTATGCTTCTGATTGGTTTTTGGGGTTTATCAGTGAAACACAATTAGACATGCATCTTTAAGCGAGATTAAGGCATCTATATACCATAAATCTTCTATCTTACTATCAGAGAATTCAAAACTGTTATGTTGCCCTATCCATAACCATATGCTTCTTATATATGAACATTCAACAAATAGGTGATCAATATTTTCATTTTGATCACAAAAACACATTTTGTATCACCTTGCCATCCTTTCTTAGCAAGAAATTCTTTGGTGAGTATTTTCTTTCTCCTAACAAGCCACATAAAAACTTTGATTTTTAGGGGTAGCTTTGACTTCCAGATTATATTGAAAAAATTATTTTTATATCCACCAAATTCTAACCATCTATTATATATAGAGTGCACTGAAAATTTCTCATTTGATTCCCATCTCCAAATAATAGAGTCCATTTCTGAGTTTCTGATTACTACATCTGCTAAAATAAGTTGGAGTTTGGACCATTCTACACCTAATGTTCCAACTAATTGTCTATTAAATTTCAACTAATTGTCTTATTGTTACCTCTTAACTGGTGTTAATTCAATGTGTACCTTCTTTTGTAGAACCCTCTCTCCAATGGGATCTTTTGCATCTGAGCTGGGGGTGCAATTTGAAACAACCATGGAAGCACCACATGTCATTGATATTGAGTCCCAGGTACAGCCAGCTTTCTTGTCATATTTAAACTATTATTTTATAATATTGATGAATTATTCTCTGCATCTTTTCACCGTTCCACTTAAGAATATAAATGTTTTTTCAGCTTTGGGCTTCAGTGATACCATGTGGCCCAGCTAAATGTCCAATAAATGCCAGCTATAAGACTGCTGACAGTTATGCATTCCAGGTATAATCTATTGCAGCAAGCTCTCTCCCCACTACCACCAGTCTCTACCCTCCCTGGCTCCCTCAACACCTGTCTTTTCTTATACTAAATTTAGTGTTTAATTGAATGCTTTTGGTTTTGGTTTATGAAGGATGCACTCGGGGCTTCTCTTGAAGAAATATGCAAAGTGGTCCCTGGTGGTGCTCTTGTTTTTTTCCCTAGTTACAAATTATTGGACAAGCTGCAGATGCGGTGGTCACAAACGGGTCAGTGGTCAAGGCTGAATGCTGAGAAGCCAGTGTTTGTTGGTAAGATGTTTTTAGATAATTCAATACTCTCTAGTCTGTATATAAATCATATCAACTAGAAACTTAGTAACCTGAATTGTACTATGCTTCCAGCAGAATAATAGGCTGCATATTCTCTGTCCGTGAATGCAATCTTCCTTAGAAAACAGAATTCATATCTTTGGCTGACTAAATGCAGATAAAAATGAAATTTAATATGTAATTTTTTCAGATGCATGTATTTTGTGTACTGATGTTTTGATATCATCTTGAATTTTATTTCTGTAAGAGCCGAGAGGAAGCGCCGAAGACTTTGACTCTGCTCTGAAAGGTTACTATGATGCAATAGCTGGAAAGCACAAACCCTCAAGTAAAAAAACTGGTAGGAAGCAAATCTCCAAAAATCGCGTTATTAAGAATTCAGCCCTTGCTGTTCAAAAGGGTGCAGCTTTTCTTGCTGTTTGCCGTGGCAAGGTATTGGATCGATGATTGTTAATTATAATTGATGTTGCTTGTGTCATATGTAACGTTGTCTTCGCATCTTTCTATTTAGTGGCATAATGGCATTTACTCAACAAATGTTGTACATGGTTAGAAAAGAAGTGTGTGCATGCTTCTGTCATAGAAACAAAAATTTCACCTTCTTAAACTTTAATGAATTAAAATCAGTTATATACCCGTATACTTGTGGCTAATTTTTTCATTTCTGTTGTAAAGGTGTCTGAAGGGATTGACTTCTCCGATGAGAATGCTAGAGTTGTTGTATCCTTATTATGCTTTCCTGTATTTATTTTTCTGTCTTCCCTTATTTTAATCATAGAAAATAAAGTTGTATTTTTGGTGATCATACTTTTCTTGTGTTGTTTATTCCTTGACAAAATAAAGGTGATCGTTGGTATCCCTTTTCCAAACATGTAAGTCTTGTTCCTTAATACAATTATTTCTTAGAATTAGCACAATTAATTTGGCACTTAGTTTCACTCTTGCCTTTGTTTCCTTTCAACAAAAACTGCAGTAATGATGTTCAAGTTGTTCTGAAGAAAAGATATAATGACACCTATAAGTCATCAAAAGGCCTATTGAGTGGCAGTGAATGGTACTGTCATCAAGCTTTTCGAGCCCTAAATCAGGCTGCTGGTAAACTCATCTCCCAATGTTATGTTAATTTTACCCTTCATTGATTGAACGTTTTTTCTTTTTCGAGGAAAACTTTTGCTTGGTTGATATGTTTGTTGTTGACTTATTTGAACTGGAGAGGCAATACTGAGTTCTGTGCATCTTCTCGTATTGCCATAACTAGGTAAAGTAGATTTACTCATCTTTCCTGCCCAATCTCTCTTCCAGGTCGGTGCATTCGACATAGATCCGACTATGGAGCCATTATACTTTTAGGTATGCTCATATATGTTTCGTTGCTATTAATACTTATATTATTATTTTTATCTAAGCCTTATTTAGCCTAATTAGCCTGAACTCTACTCCCTTGTATCCCTAGTGAAATTCCCTTCCTACGCCCCTTGTGACTTGTGGAATCTCAAGAGTTGGTCCCAATGGTAAACTGTCTCTGTGTTGGACACCTTGTTCTTGTTAGATCCATCATCCTACCAGTTGGGAACGTCTGTGCTGAAAAGTCACTCAATAAGAACAATGTTCATAATTATAATAGTAAAGGCTGTTAACAGAAAGCATTAGGGACTCTCAATGAATTGAACTGGGCTAACCCTTGTTATTTGAAGACTGAAGAAGTTAATCTTATTTTTTATGTAATGGTTGTTGTTTTTTATGTGCCTATATGATATTGGAATTTGAAATAGTGACCTCCAAAGCAAATAAAAGAACCAGAAAAGAAAATTGCAACCTTTTCTCTTTTCAAACCTGACAGAAAAATTCAAAAGCAGATGAAAGATTTAAGGAAGAGAGGAACCTTATGTATATCTCAAAGTGGCTTAAGAGCTCAATTAAACACTATGGCAGCTTTGAAGAATCTTTAGATGGACTTCAATACTTTTTCCAAAATGTGGAGGTTTTTTGCTACAACTCTTCCTTACCACCTTTAGAGTACTCTTAGAAAAGCATGGCTTTTATAATCATCTAATGGAAATTATTCTTTTATCAGGCGCGTATAAGGAAAGAAGAAAGCAAGGATCAAGACATTGAAGTGATTGCAGAAATTGATCCCCTAGATTCTAGTGGTGACAAGCGAAAACTACCATGGGATAAGCTGAAGCTCTATGACAAGGCAACCCCAGAGAAGAAAGATAATAAGTTAAGAAAGACCAGCATGACCCAAAATTGTAAAGAGATTGATAAAATTTCTGTTACTGCAGAAGGGTCCACTTTATCCCTGGCTAATTCTGTAGTGTCTGGTGAAGATCTCTTTAAGGACTATCAGTCCGGTGCCAAGTCTGAGATGAATAGTCCTGGCAAGTTTAGGTAACTACCATTTTAATTGACTTCTTTAATTCCTGCTTTTATTCTTCTTTTGAGGTAGTTTTGTTGTTGAAGGTAGTAGGTTTGCTAAACAACCACCAAATTGTTTAGCTCGTAATCTAGTTTTTCTTTTTTTTTGTCTAGCGCAATATATTTATAATATGTACCATTTGTATGAGAAGCATCTACGAGAAATTAATCATGGGCGGGATCTGATACCTAAAACTAACAGGATGCTACATGCTATGAGTTATTCATTGGGGCTAAAATTTTGAATTGCACTTGTGCAGAGACTCTAGCTCATCATGGAACGACAGCTTGTTATTGCCTCTATCAGGTCACCAGAACAGGTCCTATGAGCCCAAGCTGAAACCCAACAAACCCACTCAGTTTCCAAATGGAAACCTTGCAATACGTACCAGTGTATCAACCGTTACTCCTGAAAAGACTTCTTTCATAGACCTTTCCAATTCGGCTGACGAGTCAAACTTCAATGATGATACCAAGTTCAGTCAGAAAAGACGACAGATGGTAAATTCTCAGCTGGCCGGTTGTACCATATACAGTGATCAATATACATCCCAGAATTGCAGTAGCAATAGTACTAAAGATGGGAAGAAGTTGAATATGCTGGAAGTGAAGCCTCACAAATCAATCCAAAGATCTGTTGAAAATAAAACAGTGAAAAATCTGAAGATTTGTTGCAAACAGTGCGGAACCCAGCTAGGGTTAGGAGAAAATAACTTGGTTGTCTTGTGCACGCATTCTAGGATGTCAAAGTCGTATTTTGCTCACATGCTGAAGCAAGTGGATCAAAGTGTGGGCATTAAAGATATGCTAGTGGAAACTATCGAATGTGATGTGTCATTAATTAATATAGAGCTTGTTGAGGAAAATAAGAATTTAGGAGTCTGGTCAGAAGAAGATGGGTGTGTATTTAAGGAGGTTAATTGTCTGTTTTGCCCTTTTGACAAACCTCTCCTTGGGGTGCAAGTTCTGGCAGCTGATGCATCAAATGTCTCTTTGATAAACAAGGTAAGAAAAGTATCTAACTTTCTTGGCATTTAAGAATTTTGTGTGTGATATCAACTAATAATAATAATCTCCTGTCTTTGTGTTTTCATTTTTGGTGGACAAGATGATTTTTTTTGCTGATAGCTTACATACAGAGCTTCAACAGTCGAGTGAAGATGTATGTAACTTTATCTTGTGCTCTTTGCTTGTAACAAGCATGATTAAAAACCTTATAGTTTGAAGTTCATGCCATTATATATATGTCAGGCTTAACTAATCAGTATGAAATTTTATAATTTCTTCATTATAGGCTGAACTGTCGATGTGCGTAGGTGGTACCTCATATTCTGCACAGGAAAAAGAAAATCTTAAATCCAAACACTCGCCTTATGATGCTAGATTATTGAACTCGGCAAAATCTAAGGTTGGTATTCACTATCTACCCTGGAATGGCTACCCTCTATTTGCATATTTAAACATTTTTCTAACAAAGATTCTTTTGCTGCCAGTCTGTATTATCTATATCTGAAGATGTTACTTGCAAACTTTCTCCCCCCAAAATAGAGACATTTTCATACAAGCCTCAGCTTCAGAGCCCAGGAGTAGCGAGCTTGAGAAAATCCAAGGTTGTTTCTCATTCTCTTTTGCTTAAGGTTTGTTTCTCATTATCTTTTGCTTGCAGTTGTGATCATTAGAAGTAATATTCTCTAACAACTTTTTCTTTTCTTTTTTCAGCTAAGACTCCCGAAGAAAAATCAATGCGACCTTGAGCTGCAATAGCAGTTTTGCGCATGGGAAATCATTACTCTAATCTTTCTAAAAGCTTTCAAGATCATTCAAACTAGAATTTGTATATGGCTCGTATATGTAGTTAACTGCAAATCAATAAATTGGTCAAAGGAATATTAAAAAATAAGTTTAAAATCTATCACACATGCGAATTTATACTAGTAGAGACCAACATCGTGTCTGCTGGTTTCCCTTTTTACATGAAGATAAAAAGTTAAAAAAATCCAGCACCCATATTCTCGTGTCAGAAGAAACCACATTGTTCTGAGCATTTATATTGTTAATTATTTTATAATTGTTTATTTTGGTGTGGTAATTGTTATTTTAATTGTTAGATTGAAGATGAATTGTTAATTAAGCAAATTTATTTATTAAGAAATTGTTGCTTAAGTGATATGTTGTCAAATAATATTATTTCTCTCTTTAATTTACATTTATTAGTGGATTGTTGGGATGAAGTTTTTAATAATTTATGAATTTTCTTAATTGTTAAATTTACCCAAAGGTTATAAACTTAACAATAAAAAGATTCATAAATTGTTAAATGCTTCATTCATTAATAATTGTAGATAAAAAAAAAGAATATTATTTAATTATTTTGTCAGTTTGTTACTTAAGTAACAATTTTTTAATAAGTAAATTTACTTAATTAGCAATTCATATACAATACATATACAATACAGCCATTAAAATAACAATTATCACATCATAATAAACAATTATAAAATAGTTAATAATGTAGATGCTCTTACATCTCATCCTTCCTAAGTAGCGCACTTTAAGGATACTATTTAATCTAAAACGTAAAAATCAAACATGTTTTGAGTGTATCTACACATTGATGAACATTTTTTTAGTAAAATGTAAGATAAGTTGATTTACCCAAAGATTACAAACTTAACAATAATTGATAATAATTAATAGTTTAAGTACGTAATGAGACTTACTATAATCGAAGCTCAACCATCTTTGAAATGTCAATATCTATAAAATTTATACATATGAATTGATAGCACATGGCAATAAAATGATCGTGCAAAATCGCTTAACAAGGAACTGTAAGCCTACAATACCATTTTTTCTGAATTTTTTTAAAATGATTTGAACAATCTTGCTTTTTTGTCTTTATGATATTTCACTTTTTATTATAGCCATTCAAATTAATTTCACCGAGAGTCATTCCATTTTTTTGTTTCATTTTTTATCAAAACTAATTCATTTGACAGACCTAAAGTATAGTTAGACACCTAAGGTGAAATAATAGAACTCGGGAAATTGACTAAACATTTCTTCTCCAACTCATTCCTCTTCCAAAGATTAGAATTACGTCTAAATTTCCCTCTCAATCAGTTGACTAACATCAATAGGAATAACTTAATTGCTGTAAACAATCTTAGCCTTTAAGTTGGCACCAACATTGACACCAAAGTAATTATCATATGGATAATATTTCGTAGATATCACATTTGATATCGATAGTCGATATCAATGTTATCATGCATATTTAGTTGAATTACTATGCACACTAGGCAGAGGATCGCACTACGCGCGATGCATCAAGCGTTGCTGATTTAGAAAATGCGCATATAACAAATACCAATAGCAGATAACAAAAAATAAATATTAAGAAAAATATATACATGCAAATTAAAAAAGAAAATATTTTTTACAGAAAATGAAAGTAGGAAGAGTATATAAGTTTTGTATCGCAGAAATGATAAATAAAGCAGAATGCAATGAGGGCCTATATGGCATGCAACAATAAATTAATGAGGGCCAAAGGAATAAGATTTGCATGCTAATAAGTTATTCAAAATAGTTAAAATTTGTCTAACGGCATGCGATGAATAGTTAAAACAGTGGAAACGACATGAAAGAAATATTTATAAAACAGTGGTTTACTGTAGCGTAAAAATTCTCGGGAAAAATGGAAAAAATAAAATGCTACACTAAAATTGGGGAAAAATAAATCGAAATGCGTCATGCGTCTTGCGTCATGCGTCTTACGTCATGCGTCATGCATCTTGCGTCATGCGTCTTGCGTCATGCGTCATGCGTCTTGCGTCATGCGTCTTGCGTCTTGCGTCATGCGTCATTGCTCTCACATCATGTGACTTGCAGTGCCATGTGACTTGCAGCGTCATGCGTCATGCATCATGCGTAATGTACCGTCATGTGTCGTGCACCGTCAGCGTCACGCGTCATGCGTCATGCGTCATGCGTCATTCGTCTTGCGTCATACGCCATGCGTCATGCGTCATGCGTCATGCATCATGCGTCATGCGTCTAACGTCATGCGTCTAATGTCATGTGCCATGCATCATTGGTCTTGCGTCTAACGTCATGCGTCATGTGTCATAAGTCATTCCTCTAACGTCATGTGTCATGCGACTAACGACATGCGATGAACAGTTAAAACAATGGAAACGACATGAAAGAAATATTTTTAGAACAGTGGTTTACTGTAGCGTAAACATTCTCGAGGAAAATGGAAAAAATGAAATGCTACTGTAAAATTGGGAAAAAATAAATCGAAATGCGTCATGCGCCATGCGTCATGCGTCATGCGTCATGCGTCATGCGTCATGCGTCACGCGCCATGCGTCATGCGTCATGCGCCATGCGTCATGCGTCATGCGCCATGCGTCATGCGTCATGCGCCATGCGTCATGCGTCATGCGCCATGCGTCATGCGCCATGCGTCATGCGTCATGCGCCATGCGCCATGCGTCATGCGCCATGCGCCATGCGTCATGCACCATGCGTCATGCGTCATTGCTCTAACGTCATACGACTTGCAGTGCCATGTGACTTGCAGCGTCATGCGTCATGCATCATGCGTAATGTACCGTCATGCGTCGTGCACCGTCTGGCGTCACGCGTCATGAGTCATGCATTATTCGTCATGCGTCATTCGTCTTGCGTCATACGCCATGCGTCATGTGTCTTGCGTCATGCGTCTTGCGTCATTGCTCTCACGTCATGCGACTTGCAGTGCCATATGACTTGCAGCGTCATGCGTCATGCATCATGCGTAATGTACCGTCATGTGTCGTGCACTGTCAGGCGTCACACGTCATGCGTCATGCATTATTCGTCATGCGTCATTCGTCTTGCGTCATACGCCATGCGTCATGCGTCATGCATCTAATGTTATGTGTTATGCATCATGCGCCTTGCGTCTAATGTCATGCGTCATGCGTCATTCCTCTAACGTTATGCGTCATGCGTCTAACGACATGCGATGAACAGTTAAAACAGTGGGAACGACATGAAAGAAATATTTTTAAAACAATGGTTTAATGTAGCGTACAAATTCTCGGGACAAATGGGAAAAATAAAATGCTACAGTAAAATTAGGAAAAATAAATCGAAATGCGTCATGCGTCATGCGTCATTGCTCTAACGTCATGCGACTTGCAGTGCCATGTGACTTGCAGTGTCATGCGCCATGCATCATGCGTAATGTACCGTCATGCGTCGTGTACCGTCAGGTGTCACGCGTCACGCGTCATGCATTATTTGTCATGCGTCATTCGTCTTGCGTCATACGCCATGTGTCATGCGTCATGCGTCTAATGTCATGTGTTATGCATCATTTGTCTTGCGTCTAATGTCATGCGTCATGCGTCATTCCTCTAACGTTATGTGTCATGCGTCATGCGTCTAACGGCATGCGATGAACAGTTAAAACTGTGGAAACGACATGAAATAAATATTCTTAAAACAGTGGTTTACTGTAGCGTAAAAATTCTCAGGACAAATGGGAAAAATAAAATGCTACAGTAAAATTGGGAAAAAATAAATCGAAATGCGTCATGCGTCATGCATAATGCATAATGCGTCATGCGTCATGCGTCATTACTCTAACGTCATGCGACTTGTAGTGCCATGTGACTTGCATCATCATGTGTAATGTACCGTCATGCGTCGTGCATCGTCAGGCATCACGCGTCATGCGTCATGCGTTTAACGTCATGCGTCTAATGTCATGTGTCATGCATCATGCGTCTTGCGTCTTGCATCTAACGTCATGCGTCATGCGTCATTCCTCTAACGTCATGTGTCATGCGTCATGCGTCTAACGGCATGCGATGAACAGTTAAAACAGTGGAAACAACATGAAAGAAATATTTGTTAAAATAGTGGTTTACTGTAGCGTAAAAATTCTCGGGAAAAATGGAAAAAAATAAAATGCTACAGTAAAATCGGGGAAACATAAATCGAAATGTGTCATGCGTCATTGCTCTAATGTCATGTGACTTGCAGTGCCATGTGACTTGCAGCGTCATGCATCATGCGTAATGCACCGTCATGCGTCGTGCACCGTCAAGCGTCACGCGTCATGAGTCATGCATTATTCGTCATGCGTTATTCGTCTTGCGTCATTCGTCTTGCGTCATTCGTCTTGCGTCATACGCCATGCGTCATGCGTCATGCGTCTAACGTTATGGTCCTAATGTCATGTGTCATGCATCATGCGTCTTGCGTCTAACGTCATGCGTCATGCATCATTCCTCTAACGTCATGTGTCATGTGTCATGCGTCTAACAACATGAAATGAACAGTGGAAACGACATGAAAGAAATATTTTTAAAACAGTGGTTTTCTGTAGCGTAAAAATTCTCGAGGAAAATGGAAAAAATGAAATGCTACAGTAAAATTGGGAAAAATATATTGAAATGCGCCATGCGTCATTACTTTAACGTCATGCGACCTGCAGTGCCATGTGACTTGCAGCGTCATGCGTCATGCATCATGCATAATGTACCGTCATGCGTCGTGCTCCGTCAGGCGTCATTCGTCTTGCGTTATACGCCATGCGTCATGCGTCTAACGTCATGCATCATGCGTCATTCCTCTAACGTCATGTGTCATGCGTCTAACGGCATGTGATGAACAGTTAAAATAGTGGTAACGACATGAAAGAAATATTTTTAAAACAGTGGTTTACTGTAGCGTAAAATGCTACAGTAAAATTGGGAAAAAATAAATCGAATTTTTTTAAAAAAAAAGCTGCTGAAGAAAAAATTTCGGGGAAAATAAAAAAATAAAAAGCTACAGTAATTGGAAAGAATAAATCGAAAAAAATTTAAAAATGTTGCTGAAGAAAAAAAATTCGAAAAAAAAAACAGAAAAAAATGCTACAGATTTCACTGTAGCATGCGGGTAAAATAAGAACACAAAAAAATAAAAATGGTACAGTTTGCACTTTAGCATGCCAGAGAAATGTTAAAAGACAAAAATGCTATAGTTTTTTTTTTTGCTGTAGCACGCGGGGAATTAACAGAAAAATAAAATGCTACAGTGTTTTCACTGTAGGACGGTACAGTGAAAACACTATTTATAGCAACTGTAGATAAGGATGTTGAACTTTTATATATGTAAGATTTATTTGAGCTACTATGTGATATTTCTATTTTGTATCGTGTTTGCACTAGTTATGGCTTCACCTCTCGGTTAAATTAGTCAAGACCCATCAAGTTCATACTTAAATAGAAATATCACTTGGTATCAAAATCTGAAAATAGTACTCTCATAATATCAAGAAATTGATTACCAAACAAGTATCAACAATTGTGTATAGTACATCTTCACAAGCCCTAATCAAACTTAGTCGGACATGACTAAGAAAATAAACATGATCAAAATAAAAGAGATACAAAGAAAGAGAAAGAGAGATAGAGTTATACAACCAATATCTTCTTCTAAGCTTAGACTCTTCTTCTTCTTCTTCTCTCTCTGTGTGAAAATAAAATCATGTCCTTGTTGTCCTATAACTACTGGTATTTATAAGGAAGTAAAAACATAAAAATAATCTTCAAGAACTGCCAATTTGTGCTTTTGCGCAAGTCTCTTGCGGGGGTAACAACTTTCCTTGCGGTCGCAATTGTTCTGAAAATAGGAATTGACACCTCTCTGCCACATTCTGCACACTATCTTGCGGCAACAATAACTCTCCTTGCGCCCGCAATGAAGTAGAAGAGAGAAACTTCCACTTCTCTGTTGTGCTCTGCCACCATACATTGTGGCCGCAATTGATGTGTTTGCGCCCGCAATTAGTCTTTATGTGGAACTGCAAATCTCTGGTGTGGATTACAACTTGTTTGCGGCCGCAAGGATGTACCTTGCTGCCGCAAACAAGCTGCAATTGCTAAATTTGATCTGTAGAGGTTGATTGCGACCGCAATGAAGGTTCCTACGGTCGCAATTGACTTGGCAGATGGTCCAATTGGTCCAACTTGCATCATAACTTGCTCCGAAGCCTTTTATTATGTCCATTTTGCTCCAAATACCTGTTTTTGCATCAAAATACTGCAAGGTAGTGACTTGAACTCTTTTTGTGATAAGAACTTGTTTATTGGACTCTAAATTATGCTAAATTTGACTTAAATTACACATTTAATCCTAGATAAATGAATGCATAATTTGGCTTTATCATGTGACAAGGCTCGGTTCGAGATGCCCTTGTGCTTTAGGGTCTTGATGATGTCTTGAGAGTTACCAAACCAACATAAATGGAGGATGACAAGTGAAAAACGTTGTGTGATAAAGCCCTTAGTACAATCTGGTCTTGCTTATCGAATGAAGTCAAAGCCCCGTTCATGGTCGAAACTTCTCCGAACGTGTTGTGTAAGAAACTAGAGGATATATATCTACCCAAGTCATTGGCAAGTCGGGCTGCTTTGAAAAAGCAGTTGTACCGGCTTAGGATGATGGAGGGTATAGATTTAAGGGTTCACCTTGGTGTGTTTAACACTTTGGTGCGATATGTGTTTAATGCGGGTGGAAAGATCTAGGAAGAAGACCAAGCTTGTCTGTTTATGGCATCCCTACAAAAGTTGTATGATGCTATTATGATGCCTTTGCTAGGGAATAAGAGCGACCTAGCCATAACGAAAGTGACTGCTGTACTTTTGGATTCCGAGTAGGAGGCAACGTGATGAGGATGTGTCAGAATCCTCTAGTTCACTTGTGATTGCATAGGATGGGCGACAACGAAAAAAGTCGGACTGCGATACATGCCATAAGTGCGGCAAGCCCGACCACTTTCGACGCCATTGGTGGGATTGTGACTTTGGCTGATGGATTGACTTTGTCGATTGTCGGAGTTGGTACTGTCAGATTTCAGATGTGGGATGGTATGATCCATACGGTTATCGATGTTCGATATGTGCCTAGTGTGCGAAGGGGTCTTGTGCCATTCAATGAGTTGGATTCACGCGGATATGAGCTACAGATTCATGGTGGGTTCATGGGCGTACTTCGAGATGACGTGGCTGTCATTCGGGGTACTAGGTGCGATGGTCTCTTTGAGATGGTTGGTACGGTGGAGTCTGCGTCCCCTTCTGTATTAGTCGACATTACAACGGGTGGAGATGTAGGAGGTGATGATGTGGCATGTTGCGGTGGAGCTGCAACGTTGGGGACACGTCACATGGCAGAGCAGGATAGGGGCGAACTAGAGATGGTAGGCTTGACTGTCTGGATTTTTTATGTGCACGATTTGTATCTACCACTTGCTAGGATTTAGGGTACTAATTTAACCAAATCTCGTGTTGTTCTAGTTTAATTTAATTTAGTTTTAGATTGAAAACATGCAACTTCATGGTACTGCGCTATCTTTGTATTTTCATGCAGGTACAAGAAGATCCAGGCCAAGAAAACCTCAAAACGAAGTCCTACAAGATGAGCAGAGCAAAATTGTGCTATTTGCTCCTATTTGTGGGCAGCAGGACATTCTTTGTGGACCGAAAACCAAGCCCAGAGCAGACAGATTCAGGATGATGATTTTCACACCAATTTGCGGGCTGCAAGACAGCCTTTGCGGGCCACAAACCACTTCCCCATAGAGACCTACATAAGTATGACTCGGACAAGATTTTCTTGAATGCTTTGCGAGCCACAATAGGCTCTTTGCGGGCTACTCCGTCGCGTTACACCTCACGTCGCATGACTCAACTGCAAGCTGCATGCCGCATGACGTCGCTCCGTCGATGCACATCGCTTCGATGCTGCAATCTGCATGACACCACTACAATCTGCTGATAATTTGAAGATTAGAGATATCATTTATTAGAGAATGCTATGTTTTATTCCTATATTCAATTCAGAAATAGTAACTTAGATTTACATTCAACGATATTCTTTTCTCTATTTTTATATGAAAAAAATACTTTAGTAAATTTTGTTTTCTACTCATAATTTGGTCTCGTTACTATGCACGACACGATTACTAGTTTCTACAAAAGAGATTATGACTTATGAGTATCAACGCGCGTATTCCACGAAGGTTAATTCTTACTTTTCAATTTCTTATGAGCTAAACAAACAGAAAAAAATAGACACTTCTGTTTCCGCATAAGTGAACACAATAAAGACAATTTTGTTTTCCCTCCGTTTTTTCTTTTCCGGTCAAAATTCTTTCGAAATACTTTCCAACCAAACAAACACGCGTGTTTCAACATGAGTAGGATGCATAGTTTAGGTAAAAGAAATAGGTGAACATAACCCACTTTTAGGTAAAAGAAATGTTCCTATATTTTTTTTAAAGAATCACAGGTCTTGCATGCATGTTCTCATATATGATATATATGATATTAGATTTCACCTCTTTACGAAAATTGCTTCAAATCTAACAAGCAATATTTGTAAAACAAATCAGAATTCACAAACTATTTCTCTAGTAGAGTAATCTGACAAAAAACCAACATAAACGTAAAGTAAGCTCCCGGCGAGGATCGAACTCGCGACCTTTCGCTTACGAAGCGAACGCAATACCACTATGCTACGGAAGCGATCTTTGCATAAAATTTTAATTAAATTTTCTTATATGCAAGCTGAACTGTATGCAGACCACGAGGGTACCAAAGAACAAGAACAATTTTCCAATGCCCTCTTTTCCTCCCTTTCATAACCGGCTCTGCAAAAGAGAAGGGGGCACCGGAAAAAAAAAAGAACCTGAGAAATATGGCGCTGCGGCCTTTCATCACTTTATTCGTCGTCACCGCCTTTCAGCTCTTCTCTCGCTACCTTGAAATCATCGTTAAGGTCAGCCGATCCCAATTTCTTCTTCTTTCCGCTGTTAATTCTATAATTTGGTTGTTTTTTTTTTTTTTCCAAAGATGTGAGAGATATATGATATGTGACTTCTGGATGTGTGAATATTTTCCTGTAATAACCGAATCATGGCCAAAGAAAAAAAAAGACAATTCACAAACTAATGCTTCTGCTGCAGTAATCTGACTTCTGAACAGCATTGTTGTTGACATTATCTATTACTAGTTATAATTTTAGGATGAAGTCAACAATTTTGAGGTTTTGGTTGGTTTGTTGGAGCCTTGGAGGTAAGAGAGGATTGAGTGGGATTTGAACTTTGGTATTAATAAACTCATAGGTCAGCTTTTTCGCTGGAAGTATTAAACAGGAAGCTCTGCCAGTATATCCTTTGAGCTCTCTTGGTCCAATCTCCAAATCTTTAATTTGTTTGTCCTTTAGTAATAGTTGCTGAAGTTACTGGTTGCTACTTAAGATTCCCTTTGAATAAACTTATACAATTTCCTTAAACCAAACATTTCCAAAGTCACTGACAGCCAGGCCCGACTGGCATTAAATTGGCACTGTCCTATTTGGTTCTGATTGGCTAATTCAGCATTTTGACTTTCAGTTTGATCTGATCTGGACGGACTGATTTTATAGACAGTTCAGCTCCCTACCAGTATACCTACCACTGCTTCCCTTTTGGGTAGCAAAATGTGTCAGCTCAATGAAAAATACCTTCTATTACTATTTATACAATAACAACAACAACAACAAAAAACTTTAGTCCAAACAAGTTGGGTAGGCCAGAGATGAAATCCAATCAGACAATCAAGAGTAATGAAAAACCAACTTAGATAATAATAGTATAACAAATAGTAATTTCGTAAATATAATAATAAGTTAATAACTACACTTGTAATAATAACAATTGTAAAACTACACTATATATCATAGAACATGTGTTTTATGTTCCTAATCCCGAATAAAAGTTTTAGAACATTGTTCTAACTTCTAACTTCTAACGCTATATACTACCCATAAATTCTAATTTCGTAGGTCATGGTTCTAGTACGTGGATTGTTAATTCCGATGCATTCTTATCTTAAGCCAGCTCTTTGGATACATTCAATGTCTTCAAGTCTCTTTTTAGTTTCTTTTAGGTGTTTCCTTCCATATTAATTTTGGTCAAATCTTGGCCAACCCTTACCTCTTGTTGTGCTTTCGGCATGACTTGGAATTCACATTGGTGCTTCAGGAGTCTCCGCTGGTTATGTAAAAAAAAAAGTGTTGAACAATCTTCTTTTCAATCGGTAACCCTGTCATCGTTTCTGTTCTGATCCATTTATGACCGCATATCTACCACAACATACACAACATGCATATCTCTGTTATACTTAAATCTTTTGGATGTTGTGCACTTTAGCTCATACTATATCGCAAGTCGATCGTCGTCCTGTAGAACTTATCTTTTTGTTTTTGTGGTACCTATTTGTCATGTATGTAGGATGTCAAAATTTGTCATTATTTCACCTATTCCGCTTTTATTCTATTACTGTCAATTTCATCAACCACGTCATCACTCTTTGATCAATTGAATATCGAAAGCTATTCTTTTTGGGGCACTATTTGTCCATCCAAATTGACATTTTCATCATTTGACGAAACTAAAATCCGTGGACTCACCCTCATATACTTGGTTTTAGTATATTAGTAGTCCTACTAAAGTCTAATTTTTTTTCTATTCTAATAGGTGACTCCACACCTCTAATTACCTATCAACACATATCCTATTCTTATAGACTTGCACCGACATGCAACTAGGAATATATCCTTGTGATATTCCTTGTATGTCCCTTGTGATCTCATCTCACTAGGCAAAGATGCATGGGCTCAAGACTCAAGGCTGTTTTTTATTTAATCTTTATCTTAATGAAAAAGTCATTGTTCTCACTGTCACATCACTATCATATGCTTTGACACAAATCACGACGTCATCATACATATCTTTAATGAGGATAACATATTTTGTTGGAATTTTCTTCTTTTCAAGTCGATAAATATCATGTGTAAATTCTTCTTTTGCTCGGACATCTCTTCATAAGTTGTATTGTCAAGAAATTGCCTCCTTGGTCAACCTTACAAACATAACCCCACAATGGTTTTTCGTAATGCTTGTCACCCTTCTCGTTTCTGCTCATTACTTTCTCCTAAAACTTCATTGTTTGACTCATAGCTGAATATTAATATCTTGGCTTCTTGTTCGTCCATTTAGTTTTTTGAATGCACATCAAAAGACCAACTACCTCTTTCAGCTTTCTTGGGTAAAGATCCTACAATCCAACTATCTAAATGAATCCTACTATTTTCAGTTAACAATCTTGTCCCTCACACAACGAGTAAAGTGCGAAGATTCTTCCTCATTTCTTGCTACATTCAGGCATCGATTTAGGGCCACCAAAGAAGTGATGATCCTGTCCTTGCTCATTTATCACCATACCAGAATTTCAATATAGTATGTCGCTAAGAAAGTTACACTAATGAAAATGAGTCGTGGCTATTGCAAATGTATAGGAAAAAAACAAAAGCGTGTGTTTTGAAAATTGCAGGAGTTGTGGCTTTTGTTAGAATTTGTCTTTCTTACATTATGGTTTGTTACAATGTAGAAAGAATCGGCAAGTGATGAACAAATTAAACTCAAACAAGAAATTAACCAGCTATTGAAAGAGGGCAGCTCCTTGTCAACGTAGGTGATTCAATCTCTCTTTTGTTTGAACTTTTGTGCTTGTTATTGTTTTTTGAATCGGAGCTATGTAGACAATTGTGTCTCTTTTTATTATGAAGAGGAATCACGTGATAATGACAATGAGTTATTTTGGCAGTCTTGACCATGTGTTTTCAGATAAATTCAAATAATATCTTAAAATATAAAAAAATGTATTATTGACGTATACTTGAACTAAAAGTTTGGTTGTGTTTCAAAATTTCATGCAATTTAAGTTTTATTGATACTTTGTCAAAGATAATTAAAAATTAAAATGTATGAAATTTTGGAACGGTCTTTACTAAATGTTCTTTGAGGTAGTATGAACTATCAAACAACACTTAAGTTGTGTGAAGTTTGAAACACAATCAATTTAATAATGTTTTAAACATTTTCTGATTTTAAGACATTTTTCAAATTTATTTGAAATGAAAATCCATTGTCAAGATAATCATCGTCACATGATCCCCCTCTTTTATTATTTACAGATACTAGTCCCTACTTCAGTAAGGAATTAAAATATCCAACTACTTTATGTTTGATTTGATTGGTTATATTGAGACAAAGATGCAAAGAGAACCAGATACAATGCCTTCATAATAATTGCCGTAAGCACAGACTTTCATTTGGTTTCGCATGAAATCTGCTAAAAGCACAGATGTTTGTGGAAGCAAATCTTTCTGCAAGTATGCAAGTTTTTTATTTACATGGGGGCATATTCTGTAATAATTGAACTTTTTGAGCTACGTTTCAAAATGTCAGGAAGTATATATTGTCTTCTAGCATCTCTTGTCATAGATTCTGGTAAACTTGTTGTAATTCCAGGCCATCGACATTTGCTCAAGCGGCAATGCTCAAAAGAAAGGCAGCGGCCAAGGAGAAGGAACTAAACAGAAGTACGTTTGTGTTTTATGCCTGTTTTAATTTCAGTTGGTTGTAAATTATATTCAATGTTCTGCTGTGTAGCACACAACATTTCTTATACTTCCCATTATGACCTAACTTGACTTTAATTCATGCTCATTGCATAAAATTGTTAAAACAAAGGTTGTTTTAGTAATATGTGACCGAATTGCCTTGAGGATAAATTGCTCCATTGTTCTGGTTATCACTCAAAAGGTCGAAGCCATATATTGAGGGTATTCCTTGACTTCACTTTTATGTGGGCTAACTCAACCAAGTTATGAGCAGCTATCAGGGATAAACTGTCAGCATATAACAGGAGGAATCTTTTCCATTATATTAGACTTCTTTTTGGGTGTCAGTTGCATATGTGAGAAAACTTTGTGTTATTCTCAAATACATGTTGGTGTCATTTGCATTCCTGTGGCTTTAATTTTATGTTATAGATAATGGACTTGATGTTTTTTTGATTAATTACGATTGTGTATATATTACAGTTCAAGAGGAAAAAGAGAAGGCTAAGAAGTCTTTCCATGATCAATATTCAGAATCTTTGAGAATAGCTAAGGTAGCTTTTCTTGTATTTTCTAATGGTATGGGATATCTTGATCGTTGGTTTATCTGACAATCTCGGTAATATTTCAAATCAATTTAAAAAAGCTTAAGCCAGTACAGAAATTTAAGTGTACTGTTGGACATGTGCAACAATCTACCTATCAAATTTCATGCAATCTGAATACTGTTTGATACTGCATGAAGGCTAATAATACAAACTGTTGAAAAGTTTAAACCATCTGATGTACTCTGAAACATGAACAAATCGCATCATATTTATATGGCGTGATATGTGTATCAATATGTATTCATGCCTAAAATGTCGAATTTTGATGATTGTCAATATTGTCCTAAATACTAACCTTTACCATAAATATTGCATTTATTAAAGTTAGAGCATTTCGTGTAAATGTGAATAAATAGGTACTAGTATACAGTATGCTCATTTGGTCATTTTGGAGCAACCCCATTGCATCAGTTCCTCAGCATCTTTTGCAACCCTTTGGTATGGCTTTTTTTTAACACTTGATATTTTTGTATTTCTGTTCCTGTTTTTGCATTTGAATTTTGATTAACATTGGTGATTTTTTTGCTTGTATTGTTACCTTTCTACAATTTGAGCCTGTACTAATTGCATGGAAATCACATCAGGTTTTTAAGGCTTGCAAATTCTCTGTCCTATACTTGAAATGATTGGCTATAAATTAGTGACTTGGGGTTTTAGTGGGGCAGTTGGGATGGATTTTTGAGGTCTTCAATTTGTATTTGTATTTAAAGGATGTGCGATATTTAGCGTTCTACATTCTATTGGAGAACTTGGATATCATATTTCTCCATGTTTTTCTTCATTCGCAAGTAAATAATTAGTTTCATTGCTCAAAATTATAGAAGAAACTATGCTTTTACTGGTTTACAGGAAGGCTAATTACGTGGAAAGCTCCAGATGCTACCACTGGCAATTTTGCGGTACGCCTGTAATTGTTGCAACTACATTTTTGCATAACTTTGTTAGATTTTGATGAATTATCAAACATGTATGTTTTGTTCATACAGGTAGGAATCATACCATGGTTAGTTTTGACCACTCGGATCAGCAAGGTTTTTTGCAAGATGCTTCCGGAAGACCTTTTTGTTTGATTACTCTGCTCATAAAGTATGTCCCTTTTCGCTTTTCATTTTATTTTATTATAAAAAAAGATAGATTTTGACACATGAGAGCATATAGATTTTTTGTTTAAAACATTTTTTATCCATAGCCTTTGAGATCGTAATATGCATTGCAAGGATACTTCATGACAGAGCATGGATAATTTGTGTGATCCCTTTTTCTGCTACTCTGAGCTTCTGCAGCTGCTGCATGTGTCTCTTGATTGTGTACTCTACTCTTTTACAATAATCATTTGTACTTTCATATAATCCATTGATAACATGTAGAGGTGCTTCGAGATGGTCTGGATTTATGTACGGGGCTCGCATCATTATAAAGTTTATCTGCGAGATCGAATACGAACCGTCAGATCGGAAAAACAGATCGGAAAAACAGGACCCGTTTTTTCTCCAAAAATAACAGCAGATATGAAGTTGCATCATCATGCTCGAACCACCCGTACGGAGCAAATGATAATTTACATTTATTGAACGGAAATTAAAAAATCGCATGGTCATCTCTAAGTAAAACACAATGATAGCATGGATAATTTCATTTTCGAAATTGGTATGCAGATCATGTTTTTAAAAAATAAGCATAATCGATCTGAAAGTAGAAGTTATAACTTATAAGACAACTTCTATGGAGAAAAATCTGGTAAAACAATTCTCTTTTTGCCGTGTATTTTATTCTAAAAGAAGTGAATATTTGTTCTTTATAATAATGGGCTAATTTTCGGTACCCACCAATACTCATTTTTTTTATCAACCAATTTTACACTTCTTTTTGTTCTCTACACTTGTTCTACTGTTCAATTAGTTTTCTTCAAAATTATACATGTACTTTGACACCAATTTATAAAATAATTATAAGTTTAACAACAAAAGTATTGAATCATTTACAAACAGTTTTATTAATAACATGCAAATTCGCTGCGGAGAGCAGGTTATAACCTAAGTTTCTATAATGGCACCTCTCCTTTTGTTATATAACTGAACTGAAAATATCTTTTAGCTTAACTTGAAAATTAAGGTTCTCAGCTAAAAATTTAAGTAAATAAAATAGGAAGCTGATATGTAGATATCATACTTGATACCGACTATTGATATCAATTTTATTATGCACTTTTAGTTGAGTTATCGTGCACATTATTTGAGTTATTATGCATGTTATTTTTTGTAATGAAATAGTTATACATGTTATCGATTTTATTATGCACCTTTAGTTGAGTTATCGTGCATATTATTTGAGTTATTATGCATGTTATTTTTTGTAATGAAATAGTTATACATGTTATTTTTTGTACTGAAATAGTTATGGTATAACATGTATAATAACTCAAATAATATGCACGATAACTCAACTAAATATGCATCATAAAATCGATATCGATAGTTGATATCAAATGTGGTATCTACGAAACATTATCCAATAAAATATGCAGAAGCGTCAGCAAGTAGCACTACCCTTGGAGGCTTGGAACAATGTTTTGTATAGATATGAGTAAGAGATTCTCGCAGGGTAGATGACAAGAGAAAAGTGTTCTATTTATTTTGTGCTGTACTGCAAATGGACTTCTCTGAAGAGGGGTTAAGAAAGTAGTTGCAGTATTAATTTAGTAATAAATTGATTATAGATTAAAGACATGAAATGAGTAGAAGAAAGGATGTTAAAATTTAATGGGGATGCAAGCTATTATAATGTTTGATGGAAATATAGACGCTTTAGAAAATTTGATGGGCACACTGGAAATTACTCCGACAATTAATACTAATTATGAAAAAAATATAGTTAAGTTATACATAATATTAATTTTAGTTTTTATAATGGTGTTGAATATATATATATATATATATATATATATAGGCTAGAGTGTTCCATGGAGCATCAAACCCCTAATGCTCCACACCGTATCTGCAATTTAAAAGTTCCAACGATCGATCCGAATCGTTGAACATGATCTACATATTGAAATCTACTTGGAAATTGAATTTTACATTTTTTTGGATTTTTTTGCTATTTTTTAGAGAGGTAGGATAATTGCAACTTTTGTTGGTCTAGAAACCGTTTGATTAACAACTTTTCTACCTCTTTAAAAAAATAGCAAACAAATTTAAAAAAAATGTAAAATTATATCTCCAAGTAGATTTCAATATGTAGATCATATTCAACGGTTCGGATCGGTCGTTGAAATTTTCAGGATATAACAGACGTGGAGCACGAGCAATTTGGTGCTCCATTGAGCACCCTAGCTTTTCTCATATATATATATATATATTTGCACTTCGGCCGAAGTGCAAAAGTTACAAATTTTATAACCTCTTGAGTTCAAAATTAAAATGTGAGTTGCTCAATAAATTCATCATCACAAAATCTTGTAGGAAATCAAATTTCATGATTTTTAGAGCTTTCTAGCTATTTTTTAAATATTTTTTAAAAACAACACTGAAAAGACCATGTTTTTTTTCAATATTAAGCTGAACTATTTTTAAAAAGTATTTAAAAATAGTTAGAAAGTTCTAAAAATCATGAAATTTGATTTCCTACAAGATTTTGAGAAGACGAATTTATTGAGCAACTTAAATTTAAATTTTTATCTAAAAAATTATAAAATGTGTAACTTTTGCACTTTGGCCGAAGTGCAAACGTTTTCACAATAGCCTATCTATATATATATATATATATATATATATATATGAATTTGGCCGGGGTGCTACACACACACACACACACATATATATATAGAGATAGCGCTATGCTATTATGCTTCATGAAATCTTATTAGAGACCAAATTTTATATTTTTTTCACTATTTTTTAGAGATGTGAAATATCAGTCATTTTGAATGGTCGACAAACATTAGATTAAACAAATTTCAACCTCTCTAAAAATTGTAAAAAAAAATCAGAAAAATATAAAATTTGATCTATAGTGAGATTTAAATATGAAGAACATGTTGGACGGTTTGGATCGATAACTTAGATTAAATTTTTTGAAATTTGAAGTGAGGTCTAAACTTGAAGCCATACTTCATGAAGTATAATATCATAACTCTATATATATAGATACTTTTTATTTCATTATATGTTTCATATTTGTGAAATATCCAATATGTATCTGAAAATTTAGAGCGAAACACTTATTGAGTTTTGAAATCTTGAAACAAGAAGGCTTGCGTTACAGAAATCCTCAACCCGTTATAAATCCAAGTTATCTTGATAATCTTGACAATGGTTATCTTGATAATTTTGACAATGGTATTTCAAATAAAAATTTTAAAAAATTAAAAAGAAGTTATATACACATTCTTGAACTTATAGATTAGTTGTGTTTAAATTTGAGATGATTTGAACGTCATTTTATACTTACATAATGATTCATTGATTATCAATTGTTAAAAAATTGCATAAATTTAATGACTTTCGATGGAGTATGAAATGACACTCACGTCTTATCAAATTTAAAGCATATCTATAAGTTTTAGAATGTTTTTTTTTTGTATTTTAAGATTTTAATTAGTTTAAACACCATTGTTAATGGTGTCTAAATAATCTATTGTTAAGTGATCTCTCTATTTTATATTATATTATGAGCATGGCTAAAATAATATGCATAGTACACTCCATTTCGTACTATGCATATATATATATATATATATATATATATATATATATATATATATATATATATATATATATGTCAATAAATTGAGATTTAAGTTGCTCAATAAATTCTTCATATGAAAATATTATAGGAAATCAAATTTCGTGATTTTTAGAGCTTTCTTGCTATTTTTTAAATATTTTTTAAAAACAGTCCAGATTTAATACTACAAAAGTGTCATTTCTAGACTGTTTTTAAAAAATATTTAAAAAATAACAAGAAAGCTATAAAAATTACAAAATTTTATATCCTACAAGATTTTGATATGAATAATTTATTGAGCAACTTAAATATCAATTTAATGATCAAATTAAATATAAATGAACACATAGTACGAAATGGGGTGTACTATGCATATTATTTTAGCCATGTTCTTATATTATTTATACAAAATGCAAGTTTTATTTGCTTTTAATAAATTACACCTAAATCATGTCAGTCCATGCAAAATTAACGGAACAGAATCTTGTGCCGCGCAGGAGATCTGAACTCTTCATTTGCATTAAGATTCGTGCAAATAAAATTAAAAAAATACGAATTTTCTGAATCAAATTCAAAGCGCCGGTATCGCACGGTAGCGTTGTTCTCAGCCCTTAAATGGTATCGCGCGACACCATGAAGCGGAGTTTACATGAATCATAAACTGTCTCAAACTTCCCATGATTCTATGAACTGAGTTTACATGAAGCGGATCGCAACAGAAATATTGACAATTTATGACACGTAAGATCTTAATATCTCTTACCTGACACGTTCCGGGCATCCTATTGGAGGAAAATACCAAAATAGCACCCGATAAAAAGAGAGAAGGAAAAGTACCCCAAATATCTGCAACCAAATCGATGCGATCATCTGCTGTAATATATAGTGGACCGGGAAGGCAGAATTGTCTTTTCTGAAACCGTACGATCCGAAAGCAACGATCCAGATTGGTTCATTTAATTATATTGAATATATTTTTGTTGAAGTCTGAAAACTGATGTGGGCCGTTAAATATAGATCGGATGGTAAAAAATAACAGAGTTCGTCCATTGATCCGGAATAAAACAGAAACAAAAGCTCTAACGCAACACTCCCAATTCCCAAATAATAATCTGTAGTTCAGAGAGAGAGAGAGAGAGAGAGAGAGAGAGGAGAGAGAGAGCACTTGCAGAGAGAGAGAGAGAGAGAGAGAAGGCGGGATCCGTGTCGTGTGAGGATGGGCAACAGCAGCAAGGCATCTTCTCCACTGGACATGGCCCGCGGGAGAGGAAGGAAGAAGAAAGGTCGTCCCTCTCTAGTAGATCTCAAGAAACGGAGCCTCCGTTTGCAGAAGGAACAGGAGGAGCAGGAGAGTCTCAAGAGGAAGAGGGGAAAACCTAATCCTACTCCGTCCAATTCCATCCCCGACCAGCGAATCTCCAGTCCCGCCTCAGGTCGCCGAGCAACACGCCGGAACCCTAACCCTAGCACCAGCGACCAGGAGGAGGACGATGAGGAGAAGAACAGGAACCGTAAGGAGAAGAAGCTTCGACTTGTGCTCGATGCAGCCTCCAATTCGCCTGATCGGGTGCGCACAATTGATTTTTCATCTGTTTTCGTGCACTTGAGTGTGATTTGCCAAGTTCTCGTCGAGTTTCTATACTAGCATCTTGCATTCCCATGTTTTTTACAGTCGCAAAGTCGACAAGATAATTGCGAAATTACCCCTTCTCACACTGTGTAAAGTGCAATTATCTCATCAATTGAGGCTGCATGGTTTTGTGAGGCGATAGTTGGAATTCGTGCTCGAATACTGCCTATGTACTCCTGTGGGGTGCTGACAGGTGGAGGAGTGAGAGAGCATGGGTGCTTTGGATAGTTGATTGGCATTTAAAGCGTTGATTTTGGCGCTATTTTTTGTACGGTTGTAGTGTGGCAGAGAAACAGCGATCTTTTAGGAAGGTGATATTATTTTAAGAGAAAATAACGGCATCTCTTGTTGTTCCATCACTTGAGTGTTGTGACGACTGACGACTAGTGCTAGTTGTAGTTGTATGGCTAGCTTTTGGCTTTGACCTAGTAAATCGCCAACATTAGCTGGTTGAAAGAAAACGCAAACATTTGTTGTGGGAAATTTTGGTTGGGAGATTTTTAGTTTTTCCTAGTTTGGTATTTATTTGCTCCCAAGACCGAAAGGGCGAAAGGTTTCCTTTTTTGTCCTTTTGTCTACCTCTTTTGCACTTCTTCTCGTTCTGTGTTTGTTTTTTGGGGATTGGATCTGTGCTTTTTTCTTTTAGTAATTTTTCTGCTCTCAAATTTTCTTACATTTCTGTTGACTTTGGTATAACTAGTTTTATTGCTTCGAATTTTCAGGCAGAGAAGGAAGCCAGTGGTGTTGTGAAAGCGACAGATGATGATGCAGGTTTGTCGTGCTTCAACACCTCGTGCATTACTTGCTATGACCTTTGTTTGTTGTGGTATTTGAAGGGTTGATTGAATTTTTTTAATGATGTTTGTTTGTATCTATGCTTTGTATTTTTTAGAGCGGTCAGAGCCTGGGCCCACTACACCTTTGCCTGACAAAAAGTTGTTGATTTCCATCATTGAAAGGGTTCAGAAGTGAGTGTTTCATTTTCTTCTTTTTACCCAATTCCCTCAGTACTGTTTATCTCCTTTTCTTGGATGGAGCTGATGTTCTGATTATTTTCTTTTGGTTATTCAGGAAGGATACGTATGGGGTATATTCAGAGCCTGTTGATCCTGAAGAGGTCATGATTTTTCTGTATTTTGTTCAATGGAAATATGGTTTTTGGTTTTGGTTTTGGTTTGAACAGTTATTGTTTTGGGGAACTGAGCTTTGTTTGCTTTGCATAAATGGTGCTTGCAGTTACCAGATTACCATGAAATTATTGAGCATCCCATGGACTTCGGGACAATCCAGAAGAAGCTTGATAAGGGTGAATACACAAATTTGGAGCAGTTTGAGGTCTGTGCAGCAATCTATTTTGAATTATGCATTTATTTTTGAAATGGTTTTCTCTTTCTCTCGGCTTGGAAGCATGTGATTTGTTATTTGGCCTTCTGTTCGTCTGTTATGTATAGAATTTTAGAGTTGGAACTGATCTTTGAGGTTAGTTTTTTTTACAGTAGTAAATAAATTCTTATAGCAGTGTTGTATTTATTGCTGTTGTGATCTCTGAGGGTATGGTTACTGATTTTTCTTCTTCCAAAAGTCTTACTTGTTTGTATCAATGTTCATATATTTTAATTTCTTTATATCTGACCTGCTCAAGTTTTCAGAACTGCTGAATTTCATTTCAACACATTGTTTGAAAAGGTCTGGTGTTTTTTATTCTAAAAAAAGGTATAGTGCTCTCTGCTGTAAATAGATACCAACTTTAAGAAAGGCTGTCTCTTTTTTATTCATTTCTATGGCAGTTTTCATTTTTTTTTTCCTGTGATGAGGTCATCTTATGGAGCTGCAGAAGTTATTGTCATTAAATGTATTTTCTTTATTTTTTAAGTAGATGTCAATACATTTAACACTCCAGTTAATAGAATTCTGAAATTAGGAGTTCCTGATGACCTGAGACTTTTGGATTTTCGACTGCACCCTATGATTTTCATCCGACTTGAACCAGCAGTTGCTGTAAATAATGTGTAATCTCTTACAAGTACTTTTGGTTCTTATTTTTTTTGTATTTCAGAGTGATGTCTTCTTGGTATGCTCCAATGCTATGTTGTATAATGCTTCTGACACCATCTACTACCGGCAGGTATTTGCATGGTCAATATATGAATACTTAAATACATGTTTCTCTTTTTTTGCATAAATATTTGATATCACTTTGTAAACAAGTGCCTGATAAATTTATCAATTGGTAGGCTCGCACTATTGAAGAACTTGCAAAGAAGGATTTTGCAAATCTTAGAACACCGACTGAGAATAGGGAGCAAGAACCAAAGCCAGCTGCACGCAGAGGGAGACCTCCATTAAAGAAACCTGGCAGGCCGCCTGCAATGGAGCGTGCGGCGCCTGATCCTTCTCCTGATGTTGTTCCTTCTGATGCTGGGACTAGTGGGCGGGCCCCAAATTTCCTAGGCCAGGATCAAGCACGCAAACAGCCTGATAAAGCTGCGATAGTGAACCCAGCAAATAACCTTTTTGCTCTCAGAGTCTTGGAGAATAGTTGGTCTAGTGAGCATAGATTACAGAATAATGATGGCTTTTCAGGTCAGTTCTCTATTTATTACTCTATGTTTTGCCTCTACTTTATTGTCTTGTTTCACTAGTTTGCTGAATTGCTTTTTATTACATTCCTCTATTTTCTTTTGTATTTTACCCCAGGAAGAAATTTTTTCCTTTATTCTCCTATGTATGTTCTCCTTGTAAATTAAAAATCAATTTCCGTTCTTTTTGCTAGGAGCTGGATTCAAAGAAGGCTGGTCAAAGTGGGGAAAGAAAATTACAGAATTTGATACAAGCCGAAGGAGCACATATGACCATCCCATTCCATCTGATTCCATACCCCCTATTTTTACCAATTTTGACAGTGAGAGGAAGCTGCTGATCCCGGTATGTGTTTATAAAAATCTCCTTTCTAATTTTGTGCTTTTGTTTTTCGTTTTTTTGATGGCCATATTAGTCTGCTTTTATGCCAGTCAACCTTTTATTTTTAGTCACTGCCTATGTATACTGAAGTTTCAGAATTGCTGGTTTGTTTAATTACCCAACAGGTACATCTTTTTCTTTTGCTGCAAAAGTATAATATTCGAATCTTCCAGTAGGATATAATATATAATTGTTGTTACAGACAGCACTCAGCAATTATTTAAATTTTGGAACCAGGTTGGAATCCATCAGCCTCATGCATACTCGCGCAGTTTGGCTCGATTTGCGGCCAAACTTAGCCCTGCAGCTTGGAAAATTGTGGCAAAACGGATTGAGCAGGTGCTGCCTCCTGGCACTAAGTTTGGTCGCAACTGGGTCGGTGAAACTGAAGCGCCTCAAGAGACAAATCCTCCAAAATAACTCATCAGCTGCCAATTGTCCAGCCTACCATCATCACTCCCCTTCCCCAAGTAGTTGACCACCTAATCCCCATCAGATCCCAAACAGAACTGAAGTGTAGCAGCTACCAGCGTACCACTGTTTCTGCAACAGTGGCACCTGCTACAGCTGTTGCGTTCCACACCTCATTGCTAGATAACACGTCTTCAAGCAAAGAACAGGGTGGGAAACATTGGGGCGGTCCTTTGGAGCATGAGTGATGGGTATGGCCGGGAGAGGTTAAAGTTGGGTTGCAGTATATGACTTTGCTTTTGAGCAGAGTTCAGGGGGTGCCAACAGGATGCAGTGTAGTACCTCTTGTTTAACTTTGGAACTGGTTCATCTGGCTATAGTACCTGGTTCATCTTGCTATGACTTATTTTTCCCTGCAATTGTAGGGTTCAGGGTCTTAAATAAAATCATCTTGTGACAGAGAAAGGAGTTGATTTGTCTGATTAGAGTATATTTTAGAAAATTTTACAGATTAATAACAATTATAAATCATTTTCTCCAAATGAGAAGCTTGGTATCAAATATGCTGCATTAGTGCAAATGTGCAATGGTTTGTTGGAATATTCTGCCTTTTGGCTCTTTGCTCACTCTTTTTCTGTCATGTGAACTAGTGTATATCTCTTGTCTAAACAGTAATTCAATGTTTTACTGTCTTGCTTGAGCTTGTGCTGATTTTTGTACAATTTGATATGTATCAATATTGCTTCAACTGACATGTACCCCCTTGATACGGAGAAAGTGAAGGTTACATGTTAGGATTTTTTTTCTTTTCATCTAGAACCTTCCTCAATAAAAGTTCAATATTTGGAGCAGACAAAAAGAGAAGAAAAGAAATGGCCTTTGTGAGAAATTTGAAAATTCTTAAAGGTTCAAACTTTAACTGATAATTGTGCTTTGAAAACGTAGATTACGTTAGTCCGTTTGGCAGGTGCAGAGATAGAATCAGTTTGTGATTATGATGTTAGATCTTGATTAGGCCAATTCAACATAAAAACAAGTGTAAATGACAATTTGCAGAGGTAAATACCCAACAACAAATTTGGTTTCTGTTTTGTTCTTTCCTGAATTTTCCTATTTGAATGAAGATAAACAATAATAACAAAAATAAATTACTAATTGTGGAGAAAAGAGTTAGATCAAGGGTTAAACTGAACAGAGTACAAAAAAATGAGGACCATTTTCAGACTGTTCTCCTTTTTATTTGGATTGAATAAACTTTGCAGGAGCCAAAGAAGCAATCAATGGTCCCAACAATTCAGGATCAGAACAAGCAAAATGGCTAGTTAGGCTCCACCACTTCGCGCATCTTCTGTCCGTCGAAACATCAACGACCTCAAGGTTTTCTTCAAAGATCTCAATCCTAGGTTTTCTTCAAAGATAATACATCCATGACCTCAAGGTTGTGCATGATAGTGACGCATGCTCTATTGAAGATTTTGTTTTAAGCATGAAATTTGTTATCCTTTATGCAAACTAGTTAATTAGTTCAAAATCAAGGGTTGCAGCCGAGTGATGCTAGTCTCTTTCATCATGTGATGCTAGGTTATGTCTTAAATTGACATAGCTAGAATGATTTGATTTTTATGTGCTTATGCCACAGTTATCAGTTGTGGTATTCCTTCTCTGATTTGATTTTAAGCAATTAGTATTATTTTGATGCTTGCATCATTGTATGTGCCACAGGTGTCAGCTGTGCCATTCCTTGTCCTTTTTATAGCGTCTACATATTTGAATAACGACTTAATTATCTGCAACTAACTATTATTTCTTATGTATCACTCGATTATTGTAATTAATTTCTTATTTACCAAAGTTAACCATATGAGTTAACAAAGGTTATTTACTTATTTATGAAAAACCATTGCTAATTTTAAATTAATAATAAATAAATAATAGAACAAGAATGCCTTTTGCACCAAGTTATATTCCATTCCCTTTAGAATCGACAACTACCGAATTGACTAATTTGACATCCTCCATAGAATATAATGTAGTAATTGTGAAAAAAAAAAATTATATATGGATACAAACACATCACTGGTCAATGAAACCATGACCTTAATTAACATTATTTTTATCCATGAAATAAAAAGATATGTATCTGCGTCTTTATCACGTTTTGATTTGTCACCACTGATCTAGAAAAAATATCTAATAAGAATAAATGTACAAAAAGCAAAACTATATCCTTTCCCATTTCAATTTGAACTTTTTATCCGTTTCCTCTATGCTGAACCATCGCCGTGTCACATCTTGGAGCAGTGTATCATTTAACTCACAAAATTTGTAAGCCCAGTTGTCCGGTTCAACCGGTTCAACTCCTAAACCAGGCGTTCTATCCTGTGAACCAAGGTTTGATTGATCTTTCCAGTCGGCCACGTAGGCTGATACTCGTCTCCGAAATTTCATCCTGAACTCCTCCCAAACTTGATATTTGTAATGGTTTATATGTACCGATGCCAATTTCTTTGTTTTGAAATCATCTTTGAGCATGAAGTGGTGCACCGAGTTTGCCAGACTTCGGTCCACAGCTCCGAGCAGAACTATCGACTTATGCCTCTCGACGGATTTTCGGTGGCAGGTGTAACCCTGAGTGACACCATTTTTCGGGTGAGTTCTAAGACCTGAAGGCCCAAAGTCATGAGACCAGATGTTGATTTGCCCCACTTCATTCCCGACCGGTTCTACCAGCGAAGCAAGCATGGAACGGTCTGGTTGATCGGAGTTGGCCCATGCGGGCGAAAATACAAACTCATCCACGTCAATGAATGTCATCCATCGGCAATTTTGTTCGTGTACGGCTGCACAGTGAGAGAAACCTGCCTCCTGAGTCTTTGGCCAAGGCCAGTAATAAGTTTTGACGTCATATCCCTCGTCTATTAGCTGGCGCACAGTGGGCCCCAAATCGTCCTCACTTCCGTTATCATACAAAGTGAACTTTTCGACACCGATACTGTCATGATATAAGACCCATTCTTTTAAAAACTTGGCCACGTTAAAAACCATGGTGCACACACATATTAGTGACTGGTCGGTAGTTCCGGTATCTTGCACTGGTGCACGTGGCGGGGTGTAAGTGGCCAGAGACGGTAGTACTGTTTTATCTGCACCAACTGCAAGAGAAATTCTGACAACAGAGGAGCTATTCAAGAAATTGAAATCCATCGAAGAAGGATGCGGGCAGCGAAACACCTCCTGAGCAGAGCTAATAGCTGCATAAGTGGCTACACGGCCATCCGTCACAGAAAAATAGACACACTCCACATCACAAGCCGGAAGGTTCTTACCAGAGCGCGTATTCAATCCCTTAGCAAAAACTAATACATCTAGAGGTGTTGTAACAGCGTCATACACTAGCCGGATCCATCTCATCATCTCTGGTGCAGAATCAGAATCAAATTCAGATTTATCTGAGCTATTGGATAATGAACGAGTCGAAGTACTAGTAGGGATGATGCGAGGAGATAAGAAAGGTCGGATACGACGCACCGAATTGGGTAGGAGGCAACGGAAGGCAGCACGGCCTGATGAAGGAACAACACCACCGAAGAAAGCTGGTGAGGTGGCTCCATTCTGGAACCGACACATCATCTTTGAACGTGCAAGATCAGAATTGTGGTGAGGCGGTACTAGAACGAGAACCTCCCAGGCAGGTAACAGAACTGCATCGAGGTGATCGGGAGTGATGAAGTGGCGTCGATCGACAAGCTGCACAGACAGCTGATCGAGTAGTCGACCGGTGCGTGAGAGGAGGAGGTAAGATGAAAACAAGAATAAAATAATAGAAAACATGAACAGGGTAAGAAAGTAGATACTTAGCTTGCCCTTGACCATGGTGATGGTGCTAAGTGCAACTAATAGATCATAGAGAGAGAGAGATAAGAATCATGAAGAAGGTATAAGCAATTGAAGGTAAGCTTTTTATGGTTTGGTACTTTGGTGTACATGAAAAGAATGGAATAATTTTCTGGAAAAGAGAATCATTGGGAAATAATAAGTTTCCATTTAATTTACTAGAATAGAGAACAATTTATGGCGCTTTCCTTGTATATTCTGAAATTATTTGGATGGAGGATGTAACAGTTCAATGGATAATATCATTTTAGATTACGGTGTTTAACTTGCCAGCTATTAGGGGTGATGATGAAGTAATTACGCATGCATGCACAGACGGAAGGGAATTCTCTGTCGCGCAACACCAACGGACGTCCATGATTTTCTGCGCTGTAGGCTACGAATGACTCAGATTTGATTTAGGAGGTCTGATATTATAAAATTTAGCTTGCACGAATCTCGATATAAATCAAAGACTGAGATTTACCGTGCAGCACGCACAGTATTTGTGGTGCGCGGTAGAAGATCTGATTTGCATACTGACATACATGTAATATGTAACATTGAATATTTTGCATGGGGTGCAGATTGGTGCACCGTACACCAAAGAAATTGCTTACAACTAGGTGTACGTGCGGTTCATGTTCGAATGTGCTTATCATTTATCAAGGTATCTTTTTTAGGGAAGACAAGACAATTCTGTGTTACCATCAAGGAAAAAGAAACCAGTGGCAATTTGGTAAAATTGTAACCATCCAGTAGATTCTGGTCTTAATTTTGTGATTAGATAATAATTGGCAGTATTTCATATTTGCTCTTCTAAAATTCTGAAATTAAATTAAATATTTACCGATCTAAAAATCATTATATCATATTTAATTACTATCAATAAATATAGAACTATTATATCAATTCATTGTGAATTATATCAAAAGCCGACTCAAAACTCATTAAATATTCATTCCACTCTTATGATTTTATATAACATCATTTTAATTTTAAGGATAGGCGATTTTCAACACTTTCTATATTGATTTGTTATTGTGTTTAGTTCAAGAATAAAAACAGGATGTCTTGGTATATATTGATAGAAAAAGCAAGAAAGTTTAATTGTTTTTATCCAAAAAATATTATATAATGTATTGTGAAAAGACTCAACAATTTATAATATATGTTTATATGATGATCAATTGTTTTTTTTTTTTGTGAAAAACGCTTGATTTAGTTACTTAGATTAAGAGGATTACGTGTTATAATGATTCATTTATTAATATTGTTAAATATTTAATTCTAAAACAGTAAATTACATACTTGAATACATCTTGAAATTATGTTAGATAAATATGAGAATTTTGTATTTAATTTGAAGAGTAAATATGACATTAAGATCTTTAGAGAAAAGAACTATGTAATTTTGAATTTATAGGTGAATGTACATATAATTATGCCATATAATAATACGTAGCTAGTGGAATAATTAATTTAATTAATTAGTCAGGTAGGTCCAACTGTCTAAGGTTAAGTACATATAATTATATATGCCATATATTCTTCCTTGTTAAATATTATTTAGCTTCAGTTGTAACGACGACAGCGATGCGATTTAATATGAATTAATATTCAAGTAACTTATAAAAAAATATTTTTTAATATTTAATTCGGTCGTTTTTCGTATATGCTTAATTAATTGAATTAACGACCTCCTCTCTTACGTGTTAGAAATGCATCACAATGGTAGAGAAGGATTAATTCGTGTTGCAAATTAATAATACCAAATTTTGAAGGATTTGAACATTTCAAAACCAATTAAAAGGTTGTTTGAAAACAATAAAAGATAGGTTGTGAATAAGATTTTTAGACATCTGTATATATATATCCGACATTTGTTGGCACATTTATTAATTATAAACTTCATCAAAAGCTGATACACATGTCACTGAAAACATTATAAAAATTTGAAATTGTTCAATTGGTAAATCAAGCTTACCAAACATACAGTGGATTTTATAATTGCATGCTTAAATCCATAATGTTTAATTTTAATATAGGCGATCTTCAAATTTTATATCTATCTTTAGGTTATTTTTCCATGAAAAAATAATATAAAAAACCATGCTGTTTATTATTATTATTATTATTATTATTATTATTGGTGTCGTTGTCGTGATTGTATTTATTTATTAGTTCGTTTTTGTCTTTAAACTATTTGATGGTTCAAGTTTGTAAATCATTGATTTTTTTCAAATTATTTTTTTATTTTATGATTCAAATTGCCTCCTAAAGTATTGAATTTGATTCAATTTATCCGTTAAATTTTTCTAATATAAGAGGCATATTTAAACAAAATTTATTGTTTAGGAAGTAATAGGATTGTTTGTGTTTTCTTTCATGCAACTTCCGTGTGGGATCTTGCTGACTAGGTTTATTCTCGACCCACATGGTCACGTGCTCTAGAATTTATTCTTTTTAATTTTGAATGAAAGTCATTGATCTAAATTTAAATTATGTCTTGGTTTGATTATATAATTAATAATCGAGACAAATTAATTTGAATCAACCTGTTTATTTTTGTTTTTCATGGGTTTGTTTGAACACCAATGTTTCTAATTTAGTTTGACATTTTATTTAGGGCAAATTCTGCTATGGATCAAAATTAATTTGATTTTACTATTATTGATACAAAATCAACTTGATTGCATAATTATTGATAACGATCAATGATTGTAATTGATTTGAATTTAAATTTTTTTGTCCATAGCAGACTCACTCTTTATTTATTATTGAGAGCTTAAATCTTCTTTCACAATTTTGTTTAATTACTTCCGTAAAATATGGTTTTATTGAATTTTGCTTTAAAGTTTTTTCAAAAAAAATAATTTTATACAAAAAATTTTGCTTTAAAGTTTTTTGCAAAATATAGATCTTAGTCTTTTCGAGGAAAATTTTGAATTCGTCTCTGTCCGGATGAGAGTTCCTTTACGAGGATCAAAATTTGATCTCATTTTTTGCTGAACACGATGACCATGGTCACTTTAATGTTTTTCAAATTTTTTTTTGTGAAGATAAAAGTACAATACAAATAATTTTAAGTTCCTCAGGATACTTCCTTCTCATCTAAATTATTTCTCTCATTGTTTTGCTATGAAAATTGAAGTTAAAAAAAATCATAAAAATACAATAAAAATTTGTTAAATTTTGAAAATAAAAAATGGGATCAGTTGACACAGCACAGCTTACAACACCCCCTCCAAATCCAATCAACCACTACAAGTGAAATTACAATACAATACAATATAATATAATACAATACACAATACAATACAGTACAAAAAAGCAAAATAGCAAAAAAGCGAGCCATTGTTTCGGACCAGAATCTGCTATAGCGCAGTAGCGCGTTACAGCAGATGGACGATCCGGATCGATCGCTAATTTCGCGATCGACCGCTAGCGATGAAAATCAGGAAGCCTTTATACTTTGACATAAATTTTGATGAAATCTAAAATCGAACGATTCAGATACTGTGCTATATCATCCTGCGCAGCAGATCTGACTCCCATTGTTTCGGGGAAACATCACAATTCACAAATACTCATCGTTTGTGCACCGGGCTTTGGTTCAGGTATCTCGAGGAATATGAATGAAGATCCATATCGGCCTCATTACAGCCCGCATAAAGCCCTTATAGAATTCCTGTCATAGCCCGGCCCTCTTTCCAGAAATTTCTCTCCAGAGAGGAGAGAAAGTATCTGAGCTGTTAGATTAAGATTTAACGGTCTTGATTAAAAATATCAAAAATCCCCTGAATCATATTATTGGCGGTCGAGCGTTGATCTTTAATCCGACGGTTGATATTAATTCTCCCCTCTTTCCCACCATCGATCCACTCGATCAATCGAGAGAAAGGAATCCGAAAGAGGTTCGAATCACTTCCCTCTTTTCTCGTTTGTAATCATCAAATCGCTTGCTGTTGTCTCTCTGATTGATGGCTTCTTCTCGAGATGAATCGAAGGAAAGCGCAAGAAGGGGACGGGTAGAAATCTCCAAGCGTTTTCCAGAGTTGTAATTTGTAAGATTGGATTATTGCATACAATACGATCTTCCTCAATTTAATATCTTTAATTTATTTTTTATTCCGAGGATTATAACGCTAGTTTTTCTTTTTAATAATAAGCATAATCTAGAGAATGCTCTTGCTACCATTAAATTGCGTTCTTATTGCTTTACTTTGATAGTGTATTTTTCTTTTTTTTGTTAATTAACTTGAATTTCCCTAGTTTTGATAAGAGAATGGCAAGTTCCCTTATGCGTTAAATCAAGTCTTTGAAACTAAATATAATGTAAAGGAGGAATCAAAAGTTCAGCACAAAAGTTTGTAACCAAAATTACATTTCACTAGTACATATATACAAGAACAAAGCTAGAAAGGCACCGAATCTAGCACTAGCAGTACAAATTACAAAGTGTCACTTCTAAACACGACAATTCTCTACTTGAGTTCTAAAGCAAAATACCAATTTGACAGATTGACACAAAATGTTGAATTTTAGAGAAACTTATCTTGTAAATTACCCCTTTTTCTACACCCTAACCTTTCTACTCCAACCTTTTAATTATCTTTCTCCAATTCCTCAATAGATCTTTCTTAAACCAAATACCAATTTGCTATTCTAATATTAGCTTTAAGGAAAATATATATTCATCCAAAAAACTGAAATTACCCTATCATGCTTTTCTTGTAGTTTGAACGCAGATTTTGATTGTAGCAGCCTTAGATGATTTATACACATGTATGCACTCTCTCAAATCGGCATTACAAGTGATAAGAATCCATTCAGAGTCATCATCCAAGTACCTTAAATTCACAAAATAATTATCACCTATTTCAAACCGGCTGCAAATCTCATCTTTCAACTCCTTAACCCCCCAATTTGGATCTAATCGGAGCCGTACGTTCTCTGAACCGTAAGTAGCCTTTACTCTACTCCATGATTCTCCATTCTTTTGTGAGTTTTTTCGTGTACTCTGTTCAGCTTCAGTGTTTTCCTTTTGAGCAACTCCTATGTTTTGCTCCGAAGAAGCATTTTCTTTTGTTGTGCCATTAGATGAGGGCCCACTTGGGCCAGAATTATTGCTGCCTGAAGAAGCTGATTTCTTATCTTTGGGTGAGTTATTTTGTGGTGTTGAGGCTTTTGTTAGGTCTTGGTATAAGGTGGTGAGCTTGATGGATGGATCAGCACCATGGACTGAGTCTATGATGAGTTGGAGCTTCTTTAGAGAGTGGTCCACCTTTTTTATTTTCCGTGACGGCCACCGGGTTATTCCGTGTTGTCTACATATTCTTTTTAGAGTTGTAGGGCAAACTGTAGAAAAAGTAAGGACAAGAAAATGAGTGAAGTTCTGGAAATAAAACAGATTGAGCAATTTTATATAATTGGATCATGAATAGTGGATACAAAATTTATGTGAACAATTAGAACCTCAGAATAGAATTTGGAACAAAAATGTTTAATATGAAAGGTAAATTGGATTTTGATATTAGCAAAGGACATCATCTCAGATATGGTAGTTGTAAGTTGATAAGCATTATCATATTGCAAAATTATCAAGCTAGGAAATTGGAAGTCAATAGTATAGTAATAAAATGCATTAAGACTAACCTCCGAGGCTTTTTGCAGCATCCTTCAAACTACCGGCGAAGTATTTTCTTAGAACTGACAAGCTAATGGTCTTCTCTGTCTTAGTTCGTTTCTTCTCTGTTGTAGTGACCTCACCTTGTAAACATAAATCAATTTCGTTTGACAAGTCTTCTTTATCTTCATCCATAAGCTGATTATTTTCCGCAACTTCTGGGTCAATCAGACCATTTAACTCATTTAATTCCAATATAGTTTCTTCCTCAATCTCACTGTTTTGTACAACACGTAATGTCTGACATGCCTTTTGCACTGTGGTAGACAAAGAATTGAGCAAAGCCTTCTGTTCTTCGATTTCCACGCAATCAAATGGTAGGAAAAATTCTAATACAAAATCAGCCGTACCGGTATGGGTGCATCTTAACCTAATCGCCACCACTCCCTTTAAATTAAACATCCTTGCATGGTGAGATAAAGGATACTCATATTTACTAAAGGAGGATATGTCAGGAGCAAAACAAGGTTGGTTTGTTGTAAATGCCTTTCCTGCCATACCCTGGCCTATTATCAGGTGGTGCTCTGAGCATGCCATATGGAAGGCCATGATTGATGGGTCGTTTATATAGCAAGCTGAATCGACGGTTGAGATGCAATGTCGGTAGTTTTCATCTGTGTGCCGGGTCCCTCTTTTTCCTTGTTGGACACATGGGACCCATGTCTGGGCTAGTGGAAGCTTGTGTGTGTGGCATACTGTGGTCAGTACGTGCAGTATTTCTGGTAGAGCTGCTTGGTAAGAATTGCTGTTTAACTAAGAGAGAAAGAATACTTTAGTAAAAACTTCACAAATATGAGTTATTAATCATCATTAATTTAGTTTGTTATATATGCTTACTGTTAGGAGGGGGACAACTGAAACTTCAGAGGTTCTGAGATCGACTGCCTGTGGTTAAGAGTATGTTCAGAAATCAGAAAATTCGATAATCAAGTTCGGATAACAAAGAGTTTATTAGTATATTATATGCTCCACAGATTTGTAAGTTTCTGGCTAGCAACCAACTGTATTTCAAATCTAGCTCGGATAGATATCACATGGTAGGTGCACAATGAACATCATTGACAATTAATCTAATCTGTGATATGTAATAAATATTAAATTAACACAACCAAGCAATTTGTTTATAATTAGTATACATTTGATTACCTGTAGTGCACTACAAATTGTGAAAAGCTCTGGAGCAAAACTGGTCCTTTGTGACGTCACAATCACTTCCACCACACCAAGACAATTGCCATTGCCTTTTTCAAATACAGGAAGGGCTATGGATCCGTGCATGTCAAATGTGTGAGCATGAATCACTCGAGGATACTCATAGGTACTAAAGAAGCTGACATCCGGGGTCCACTCTGGCAATTTCCCAATAAAAACCCTTCCCGGCAAACCGAGTAATTGTTCAGTACCCACCTCAGCTGAGAATTCAAAACCTGTGGAGACATTTCTGTAATTCACTAATTTGTCGCTGTTCTCGCCAAGAGTGAATGGCTGATCGCCAGTTGTCAGCACCAGCTGATTTCCTCTCTGTACTGGGACCCACAACTGAACTAGGAAATTGGACTCGATTCGTGCATCTTTGATAAAATTCAATGCTTCTCTGAATCTGTCATTTACGGAGTTGTTGGATTGCCAAAAAGAGGAGAATGATGTGGATTTCGGGGTACTAATTGCAGTTTCTAACCAACAATTGTCTGGTGAGAGAAGCTGGTCTAATAGATCTATGTCGGATGTACCAGCTGAGAAACCGAAGCCAACTATTCCAGCTTGATTGGGGTTATCTTCCATGTGAAAACTGCTCTCTAGGTTCATCTCATACTGCTCAGAACTTGGTATTTGATATGATGCAGTAGTTGTGCCTGGTAAAAGAGTACAGAATGGCTTAATATGATTGTTATCTCATAATCATTATTGTTTGTAGGGTTGAGGATTGCTAATTAAAATCTGAAGACAGAAATTGACCATAAGAAACTTAAGATGAGTAGTTTGATAAGCTTTTATTATACTATAATTTTTAAACTCTGGATCATGACTTCATATGAAGAGCAGAGCAAAGAAATATTATCAGCTTATTTCAAGATATCAGGTTTAGTGTTAAAGAAGAATAGGAAAAGGGAAAATAAATTGCCAATAGATTTATATTTCTTTGGAGGTTTGTAAATACATGAACTCTTATTAGAGGCACACGACTCTGAAGGAAAAACATCAAACAGAGACTTAAGATCACATAATTGCTTTATTTAGAATCTCAAAATAGAAGTTTTGGTATTTAGAAGAGGCAGACAAACAAGTGAAAGTACCATATATTCTCAGATACTCTAAAAAGACGAAACAAATTTAAGAATCAGAAGAAATATCTTCATTGAAACGAAACCAGAAAGACAGTAAACTAACAGAGATAGTAACAAAAGAGAGCATACCTTTTGTGGAAGAATATTTCCTTTTCCTGGAAGACTCGGTCTTTTTCCTGATAGCTCTCTTGCAATTAAATCACAAGCACTTCTGAAAAGAACCCGAAAGAAGAGAAAAATGGAACTTGACAACTGTCTGTTTCCCCTTTCTTCCAATGTGCCGAGTTCTCTTCCTGTGTGCTAGTGGTGGTTTTTAATTGCTACTTTGAACCACAAAAGAAATTGAGTTCTCTGCTAAACCCAGACCATATATTCCATTCTAACAAAGCATCAACACTGCAAATACTTTTTTGGAATAATGATGGAAGATAGGGACCTTTTGGCATTTTCCCGGGGAGCTCTTGCCTGTGTCACTGTGTGGGACCATGAATATTTTATGGGTTATTTTTTTCAACAAAAGCGCAGGAGCCGGCAACCATGAATTTTGCATACAAAATAATTCACTAAAATATCTTCCTAGCAATACCCTTTTTGTTGAAACCCCTCCTTTTTTTTTTGGAGTTTGATATAAATTTTCTATAAATTAATTTTCTTGCAGCATTATCAGTTCTAAATATTTCAGAAAAGATCCATTTTTTTTAAATTGAAATTGACTGTACCGGCACTACCATCTGGGTACAACTTAATCAACTCTAATATATAAATACAATATAATTTTGCTACAGTAAGCTTGTTTATGCAGTTTTAATAACATCTTTGTACTTTTCCTTGTTCTTATAAAAATGTAATTTTTAATAATTATCCAATATAAAATTTCTTATATTGGGTCTTGGGTTTTTGCTTGCCCCCTTGTTCCTGTTATTCTTTGTCCTCTTGTGTGGTACCTGAATTTTTTAATAGTAGAATCTTTCGCTCTCACATCCTGGTTCTCACTGGGGTGCAAGAAATATTTATAGTTCGTGGCTGTCTTTATTCGACTCATTAAAAATTCGTTATGAACTCGTTCGTTATCAGTTCGTCATGAACTCGTACGTTACCAGCTCGTCATGAACTCGTTTGTTACCAGTTTGTTTGTTAAGTAATGAATCGATCTTAAACTTGACTCAGCTCGTTCGTGTTTGACTCGTTTTCAGCCCTAATTCCCACCAGCTTTGATGAATTTAACCATCTCCTCTTCCTTATTAAAGTCAACTTTATCGACAGTTCTTTAATTTTGTTATATTTTTTGGGTAATCAACTGTGTAATTATGTGCTGGTCAATTGGTACTTGAGAGAAAGATTCCAAGCGTTGAAAAAAGAATATTGAAATATTTTGCATCTCAATACATGTTGGCAAGAAAGAGGTTTCATTTAAATTCTATGGTAGTAGAGTTGTGTAGAACTCTCTGATCTCTCACAGGTGGTTTTTTTTATGGATTTTATTTTTTTTTATTATTCTACTAGACAGATCAAAGGAGGGATTACATCAATTTGATTGAGATTGTTTGCTTTTTTTTTTAATTTAGGAGTAAAATTTTCAAAATTGAAATGTTTTTTTAAGGTTGGCTCAAGATGGCTGACAAACAATCTACATTTCATAAAAGATGTTAAGCTAAGATCTCTTAAATAAGTGACATCATAAAATGTTCTCTTTTGTTGGATTCTTCATCAAATGTTGTTTGATTTAATCATAGAGGTGAAAAGTATATAGTTTTAAATTTATAAATGTTCATTAATTGATGAATGAAATCTATCATCATTCAATCAATGTAATAAATTATTGTGATATTGAATGGTTTACTATGAAAAATATGTTTGATGTTCTTATTTGTTTGATTACATTAATAAATTTAAACTTGCACGCCTTTTTAATATTATTTGTATTTGGGGACAAATCTCGAAAAGCAACTCTAATTTCGTTAAATCATATTAAAACCTTAAAGTAATTACAATATTAACATGAAATTAAAAAGTTTCGTAACCAACAACACCATACAAACTAAGCCAACGGTAACAAAAATAAAAAGAAAGGATTGTTGCTATATCTCAAGAAATTTGATCCAAATTTCGTTCAATAGAGAAACTCAGATCAAATTTCATTTTTGAAATATTTTTAATACACTAAATGAGATTGAAATTGAATCATCTTTCAAAACAAAATAATCGGATTGTCAATTTACAACTATCAGAATCTCACAACAAAATAAAATAAAAAAGCGCGTATGGGCTTGATCTTTGCTAGCCGTTAGTTGTTCAAAAATTAGAATAGATTAAAATTGCTGAGCTCATTTAGAAATTATATATGCTAAAGTAAAATTAACAGTTAATGTCGCATCACTGATCAATGCAAGTTGTTTGTTAGCTTGCAATTGGTATTAGAAGAAAAAAAATATTGGAATGATACTCTAATTATTTTGGGAGCTGATATCGATTTTAATGATACTCTAATTAACGTAGAAAAAATATTGGAATGATACTCTAATTAACGTAGATATCATATTTGATACCGACTATTATTGATATCGATTTTATTATGCATCTTTAAGTTGAGTTATCGTGCATATTATTTGAGTTATTATGCATGTTATTTTTTTTGTAATGAAATAGTTATACATGTTATCGATTTTATTATGCATCTTTAGTTGAGTTATCGTGCACATTATTTGAGTTATTAAGCATGTTATTTTTTTGTAATGAAATAGTTATATATGTTAACGATTTTATTATGCATCTTTAGTTGAGTTATCGTGCACATTATTTGAGTTATTATGCATATTATTTTTTGTAATGAAATAGTTATACAGTGATAACATGTATAAATATTGGAATGATAACATGCATAATAACTCAAATAATGTGCACGATAACTCAACTAAAGGTGTATAATAAAATCGGTATCGATAGTTGGTATCAAATGTGGTATCTACTAAACATTATTATCTAATAATAATCTTTGACCCTGTTTTGCACACGGAAGCAGGTGACACAGTAGGATATTTTATAAGTTGAAAAAAAACAAAAATCTTTACTGAAAAAACAAAAATCTTAATTGTTAACAAAAATATATAATCAAAATAAAAGTTTGTTAGATCCGTGTTAAAGCAAACTTTTTTCCTACGTTCAACTGGCGAGAGTGTGACATCTCCGGTTCAAGTACAGAACAAGGATTTATCTTCTAAGTGATAAATAAATAATATTTAATATGAATATAAAGTGTTATAGGAATGAATCTTTTAATGTGCAAAAATTAAAATTTGGTAATTAATAATTTATTGATGGACTGAATTGTAAGATTGTCATCCACTCTTTCTAAAAGACACCCAGTTTTCAAGGAATAAGCATCAAATTCTCTCTCTATAGCAGAAAAAAGATAACTTTCTCCACAGAAAAATAAAGGAAAGAGAAAAGAGAAAAAATAAGAGAAGAGAAACTTTGTAGAACCTTTTCATCGAATTCTGCATGAGTGTTGTCGCGTGAAGAATTAAGGGAATCGACAACTTGGTGCTTATTCACTTGAAAGACCTCGCAACCAATACAAGGAGATACCAATAAGAAGCAGGATTGATGATGTGCACAACAACAAGTTCAAGGTTCAAGTGAGATTTCGAAAAAGCAACGGTCATGAAAAAATGTATCATTTCTGCACTTTTTTTACAGTTCTCTCAGGTGGACCCGAGTTATAAATTTGAATTTATCAATTGGTATTAGAGCCTACATGATGAGAACCATAAAATTTTGTTCAATGGAAGATCTGGAAATGTGAAGCCCGTGAAAAAGTAAACTGCTCAATCACGTGAAAATTTCGATCAACTTTGACGAACTAAGACTTGTTTAGTGAAATTCTCACGTATAGATAATTAAATTAATATAAATAATAACAACATTTAGAATAAAATAACTATACATGATGTATAGCTAAACTAAAACAAAATCACGGAATTCTGAAAAAGCAACGATCATGAAACAAGATATCATTTCCGCATTTTTTTTACGATTCTCTCAAGTGATCTCGAATTATAAACTTGAATTTATCAATTATTTTTCAATTTAATGATTGTCCTTTTCTCCTTTGAAGTGATGTCTTATAGACTAATTATATTAGCTTAGATAAATTTAATTTAAACTGTGTAAGTTACTTGTACGGAAATTGTACAGAGACGTTTAACATTTTATATGTTTTTTTTTGCGATGAATCTAATTGTAATTTACGCCAAAGGAAGTTTTTACAAAGTAAAATTTGCACACATCTGACATATTCAATTCCTTCATTTGCTCTCTTTAATTATATTTAAACAGAATTTAAAAATAATACAAAATTCGTAACAGGATAGTACAGTTAAATAACTTGTATTTGTCTAAATACAGGTAAAATGTTGTAGTGCGATCATCTATCGTATATTAATTAAACATACAAATCTTTTAATGTTCTCAGAAATATAATTGAAGCGTTACAAAATGTTTCATGCACGTAAACAAACGACGATCCAATTAAATCTCATTTGTTTCCCAATTTGTTTTATTTGAGTTTCAGATTTTTATTGTTAAAAAATAAAAAAAGAGAACGAGTGGAGAGACACGACTTGCCTCTGGTCTGGATTCCCATCTCCCAACCACAATTAAGTTACATTTTTTTTAACATAAACATCACTTTCGTGCTGACATCCCTCAGCCAAAAAGAAATGCAAATATTAATTGTCGATTTGGTTGCCTTGTCACGTGTTACTATTTATTTATTAGAAGCGACTAACTGTTTCATCTTACGTATGTTCTATATACGATAAATGTAGTAGTCTTTATATATTGAATGTGAGTCTTTATATTATGTAGTAGCCTTTATATACTGAATGTGAGTCTTTATACTATGTAGTAGTCTTTATATACTGAATGTGAGTCTTTATACTATGTAGTAGTCTTTATATCATTGGACTGTATCATGAAAGTCTTTATAATTAACATTCAAAGTTTTTATATTTTTGACAGTCTTCATTTCTCAGGAAATGTACACATAATACTTTATTTGGCAGTCTCTATTTTAACATGAAAGTCTTTATATTAAATGTTACAAGTCTTTATACTGTATTACGTAACTGTTTGTCTCGTAGCGGGGAACACGAGAGGACGACAGAAAGTGAGGGATGATATATTAACTCTTATTTATTTATTAAGACAATCAGCGCTTCACTATGTCAATTATAATGTCAATATTACTATTTTATTTTTCTGTATGATTCCGTCAGTAATTGAACCAATGGAATTTTGTTCCCCAAAACCACGGCTCCATTAATTATCACCATAGACTTTAGTTTTGTTACGTGTCTCCAACAATTTTTGCAAGTGGTGGTAAATTATACTGTCCATGCCATGTGCCACCTATTTTCATGGTATATATTGCTAAAAGAGAAAATGGTCCCGTTCATTGGTTATCGTTATTTTTTGTTGCAGCACCAAGAGGAAAATCCATTTTTACATCCGTCAGAGCAGATGCAATAAATATTATTTTTATTAGAATGCAGATGTTAATAGTCGTTTGCATCAGACAGCTGATGCAAAGAAACATATGTAAATATCTTTGTTGTAAATAAGTATTTATATTCGATTTCTCATTTGCATCAGACTAGACGGATGCAAGATCCATTGTCGTTTTAATTGGCGTCCTAAAGCAAATTATTTGTTTGTAAGAAGGTTACTGATGCAATTGTACTTGTTAGCATCAGCTTTTTCTAAACCAAATATGTCTTCATTCTATCACATTTTGTTTTTTTAATACTTCATTGCTGATGTAATTATTGATATTAACATCTGTTAATGTGATGATATCTTCTCTTGTTACATTTGATAATGAGATGATATTTTTGTTTATTTGCATTTGTTAACGTCATGGTATCTTTTTTATTTGCATCCATTAAATTGATGATATATTGTTTATTGCATCTGTTGATATGATGATATTATTTTTTATTACATGTGTTGATGTGATGGTATATTTTGTTTTTGCATCTTTTAATGTGATTGATATATTTTTTTCTTGCATCGTTTAAACAGATGTAAATAATTGTATGTAGTTTTGAAGGATAGATGCAACTATCACTCTTTCAATTTTGTACCAGATGCTACTGTTAACAATTGCCCAAATTAATGATTGCCCAAAATCAATAATTAGCCAAAATCAGAACATTGAAATAAATAATTATATATTTGTAATAATGTCATTCATCCCCACATTCATCGCAATATCCATAACAAACATTCATCACGAGTCACAACACCCCAAAATCACTCCAAACCAAAATTCTCCAAAATAAACCCAAACAAATTCTAAAAGACTCTATTCACATCATATATACCCCTTCATCATCACTTGATGAAGCATCAAAATCAAATGATGCCTCTTCATAATCTGATTCGTTGAACTAGTTTCGACCTTTGTCTTTTTTGGAGCTTGGTGAGACCTCACTTTTCATACCTGGAACGTACTCCTCGTCATCCTCATCATCCTCATCATCATCATTGTAAGCAAGGAGACGATTAGTGTTGGATTAAACTTTTTTCTTGTTTGACAATTTTCAAAACAAATCAGTACTAACCTTACACAATTTAGTTTTGTTGAGTTGCAGGTTTATACATGTACATATTGATGATGAAAATGCTCAAACATGCATGTACAAGTCACAACGGATCCTCAACCCGTCATAACGAGTTGTCCACCCATCGGGTTTTCAATCTGTTGTAACAGATTGAAGAGGAGAAGTGATGAAGACAGAGGATTTTTCTAGAGGCTTGTGTTGCAATAATGCATTACTAACCCGTCACAATGGGTCCCTCACCCGTTACAACGGGTTCACAACCTGTCACAATTGGTTCCTGCTCAGAAGGGTCCAAAAGTCAGTGAACCAAGCAGAGAAAGGCAAAATTGCAATTCCAACCCGTTGAGCCACATGTGTGGTTGCCCCAGAGTCAAGATACCATTCTTGAGAATGAGGTGTATTGGGTTGAGCCAGAAGTGCTTGTGGAGGAGCTGAGGAGGAGGAGGAGAAAATATAATTGACACTTGGCTGTTGCGTGTAGAAAATGTCAAACATGTGGTAACATTTGGTAGCTGTGTGACCCCACATGAGATAAATTTGGCATTGGATGTTGTCATTTTGAGAAGAAGAATATCACCCTCTTCCTCTTCCTATGTACCCCCCTATGCCTCTTCTCTGATTGGAGTTATAATTCTTTTGGAAATTTTGATTGGTGGAAATGTTATTTTGATTAGATCTATTCCCAGCATAAAAGGTTGAGTGGAACTAAGAATCAGAGTTGATTCTGGTGTCTGCATAGTTAGATGTGTTATAGAGGATGATAGTGATGTAAGACTAGCTTGTTATCGTACCTCATGAGAGAAGAGAAGACTCCTTAGTTATGACATTGTAACTGACTCAGATCGAATAGAGATAACTGTAACAAAATTATCAAATTTTGTACCTAACCTTTGCAAGGTGTAGAGTACTAGTTCTTAACCTGATATTTCAGAGTCAATGCTTCTCAGCCGATTTGGCTAGTCCTTGCATGTGTTGAAAGGATTGAGCACAACTAGTTCTCCTTTTTTGGAGGTTTGAAGCTTCACCTTGAGTTCCAACACTCTGACCACAGAGGTGTGTAGCTGGTTGATCTCAGTCCAGAGTTGCCTGAAAGTTTCACATTTGATGACTTGAGCAAGAATAGAGGGAGAAAGATAACTAAAGATCCAGGCAAGAACAAGTTGATCTTATTTATGCCAATTAGAAAATTCAGGATTCATGAAGGATCCTTCTGTTGATGTTATCGTTGGAGATGACAGTTCTTTTGAGCTGTCAATGGAGGCCATGACCTCGTAAGATAGCAAGATATTGAGACTAATCTCTTTTGATGACTCTGAGCCTAACATCTATGGTGTTGAGACTAATCTCTTTTGATGTTGAGACTAACTTCTCTGATGGTTTACATTCCACAGCCACATGTAAAACTAATACAAATTTAATAGAAGAGAAACTTGAAGATTTATAGTATGCTTGTTGACATGCACCATAATAGCTAGCTCACTTATCTCATTCAAATTCAAAAACTTAAAACTATGGCGAATCATCAGGATACTTTCTTGGACCGACTTGAATTTTCTTGAAGCTTGAGACGTTGATGCATTTGAGGCCTCATTTCAAATAGGGAGCTGATACGTAGATATCATATTTGATACCAACTATTGATACCGATTTTATTATGTATCTTTAGTTGAGTTATCATGTACATTATTTGAGTTATCATTCATGTTATTTTTTGTAATGAAATAGTTATACATGTTGTCGATTTTATTATGCATCTTTATTTGAGTTATCGTACATATTATTTGAGTTATTATGCATGTTATTTTCTGTAATGAAATAGTTATACATGTTATTTTTTTTACTGAAATAGTTATGATATAACATGCATAATAACTCAAATAATGTGCATTATAACTCAACTAAATGTGCATAATAAAATCGGTATCTATAGTTGGTATCAAATGTGGTATCTACGAAATATTATCCTTTCAAATATTTCTCCATTTATTTTTCTCTGTTTCAGAGAAAGAAATGTTACATCTGGTCATTAAAGTACAAATTTACCAATAAATACATATCTTAAATTATTTGAACTAACTCACATACCATTTTTAAGTTGGAAAATGACAAATAGACACAAAACAAAACTGTTATTCGGCTATGATTTATCTCTAACTCTAACTTAACCAAACATATTATCTCAAACCAAACAATATATAGGCTCCCACACGACCTGTGATCACATAATCTATGTTCCTCAATAGTTATTCAATTCAATTGCCTTTCTATTATTTATTATTTTCTTTTTTGGATCAACAAGCTGCCAAAAAGGGTATGCAATTAGCAAAGTGATTAATTATTTCACTACCAAATTCTTTTACTGCTGTCTAAGACTCAAATCTAGGGGTGTAAACGGATCGGATAATATTCGATTTTATCCGGATCCGTATCCGAAAAATAACAAAAATTATCAGATTCGTATCCGTATCCGAAGATATCCGCATCCGTATCCGTATCCGAAAAAATTTAACGGATACGGATACGGTTTGGCTATCATCTATCTGTATCCGACCGTTTAGCTATAATCTAATAATATCCGAAGTTATTGAAGATATCCGTATCCGATATTATCCGATTGTATCCGAATTCATAACCAAAAAATTCAAATTATATATATATTTTATTGAATTTTGTATGAAGATTACAAATCTAATTAATTTTATATATAATTTGTGTTTATGTATCACATTTTTTTATAATTTATTGATGCATTTGAATAAAAACATATCAAATAAGGATTATTTTTATTATCCGAATAATATTTGTTTCGTATCTGTATCCGTCCGATATTCGATTAATATCTGATCCGTATCCGTATCCGAGACGATCCGAATCCGTATCCGTATCCGTATCCGAAATTTTTTAACGGATAAGGATACGATAAGACGATTATCCGTCCGAATCCGATCCGTTTACACCCCTACTCAAATCAGATATTATACACAAATGGCCACTAAGAGTAAGAAATCCTAGTACATGTACTTTTCGCAAATCACTTAGATTCTAAGTGAAATATCAAATAGATGGCGAAATTGATGAATAAATTTTACAAGTAAAGAACTCTAGTATTACACAGTCTGATTTCTAAATCATATTTAGAAATATCAAAGATGCATAATTTAAGGCCACTTGCATAAATAACTAGTGGTATAGATGAAATATATAAACTCTGACCAGACTTGTAAGCTTTGCAGTATATAAATTCTGACATTTACGAATAATACAGAAATCAGATGAATTAACTCTGAATAATAATACAGTATTTCCAGTACTTAATGAATATTCCAACAGCGTCCGTACCAGCTTGCATCATTCAATACTAAATTAATAATACCAACAAAGAGAACTTCAAAGCTTTAGACCATACTTTAATACTTAATAGCACTGCTGGATCTATAATTGAATATTCCTGCCTTCCTGGTCAAGAGAGAGAATATGATTCCTTACAGCTTCTCAATTAACATTTCACATAATTAATTAGTTCCCCTAATAAATGATAATAATCTCGGGAAGAGAAATCGTGCAGCTTAGCTGGAGTTTGTGCAACCAGCATGCATGGGATCCATGTGTTAATAAACAAGTCTCTGTTTAGATACTGATGCTAATTAAGTGGATTTAGAAGGCCCCTCCATGCGAATATAATCATACATGATGCCTTGAAATGGGGTTTGGGTTCTATTTTGTGTGAGATATATTACGTTCTCTCCTTGCACAAGCCAACCACTTTGCACGTCAATATTGTATTGCCAGTAGAGACCATGTATTCCATGTCTTGCAATTGCATTTTCTCGACCTATTAATCCCGTAGTGAAATGAGGCCTACTTACTGTTGCGTCATTGAACCGGATCTGTATTAGCAATCAAAAAAAGAATACATGAGAATGATGTTTGCTATTTTGATTATACTCATTTGTCATGATAGAAATTTGCTAAATTTACAATCCTCCTTTTTTATCATGTTACTCCTAGTTCCATTAGAGGTTCCTAAAATAAGTTTTTAATGTTTGATGAATTGTACCTGTAATTCAGAAAGTGTGGCAGATGCAAGTGCTACCCGAAGCTTGTAAGTTGCATTTTGAACAGTATCAAGTTGAAACTTAATTTGCCATGTGGCTGCTTTATAGGAGCCATCATCACTCTTTCTGCAAATCATAAGATCAAACAGATGATGTTTGCTATTTAATTCTTAATAAGTTACAAAGAATATATATAAAACATGCTCTTTTTTATTAGTTATTTGAATATTTTTAAGCATCACCTGCTAACATGAGCGAAAAACCAATCTCTAGTATAATCACTTTCACCTATTGTGTAAGTAAGGTCGCTGTCAGGATAAATTTCAGCATATCTCTCCCATAAGCCATACTGCCTAAATCTGTATAAAATGGAAAGAAGTAAAATGAGTAACACAGCTTTTAGTTTTTAATGAAACGAATTAGAATTATTGCTAAACAAACATTACTTGTCAGGATGATTGATGAAAAGCCGGTTTACATAATTAGGGTTAGGGTCAGGAACATAAAACTCAGCAGCTGAGCGGTCTGGGATACCTATCTCCCACAAGGTGGGGCCATCCCTCGGTGGTTCATACACGAGCTCGCCGATATTAATATCGTTACCTTCAATAGTTGTTAAAAGAACATATTTCTTAATTTGTACAAATTTAAATTGTATGTTTGACTTTCATATTCAAGGAAAGTACAACAAAAACTACTGAAGGGTAAATATAAGAGTTAATTTCAGTTTAATTAGAGACGCACCAGATGAAATGGTTATCGTCACCTCAAGCTTGTAATCCCCAACAAAACCAGGCACCCATGCATAAAGATTATAATTGCCGGTTCGTACATTGCCTATATAGAAGTTGCCAAATTCATCAGCTTGACTCCAAAATTGGTATCCCTATAGAAGAACAGTGATATTACTACATGCAATGTCCTAATTGTAACAAAAGACAAGACATTAAAACAGGATGTAAAGGAGGCCTAAAGCCTTTTTTTACCTTGCATTCTCTTTTCCATGATCCAGCTTCACCTGGTAAGGCCAAACCAACATATGCTTGACAAGCTGGTATATCAGCATCATTAACATACCTAATCATAAAATGGTGTACAGATGAAATCAAATCATTTGAAGTTATTACGAGCCCAGCCCTAATTATCTACCTAGTCTTTCCTAATAAAAATGGACACGGGAAGATTACAAAAAAAAGGCTAGTAAGAAATTTAGATGATACCTATCTCGAACAAGTAGGCGGCCGCTAATAGAACCTCTTTGCCAAGATTTTTCAAAATCTTCTGAAGCTGTAAAACAGTATGGCCAGCTCTCCACTTCAATTAGCATCTGGATACATTATTTTTTAAAAGAATGTAGGTTTATCCCCAATCCAAACGACAGAAAATTTTCATAGCATATTATAATAACATATAACAATTGATACATTTACATTTTAAAACTACAACCTGAACTTTGGCATCTTCCCAAAGGAGAGTTGGGTCAGATCCATCATAAGAAGAATTACAATACATAAATACGGGACCAAATACTTTCTTCCAGTATTCGCCATTTGTGAATTTTGGTACAAGATCATCTCCAGCGTAGTGAGCACTCATGAACATCTACACGTCGATCAAACACAAAAGAAGAGGGTAAGTTTAGTCAAAGATACCTTCCTTTTATGTACTAAGATCCATTGCTTTCCAAATGTAGTTTGTAGAGATTTTTTTTTTAAAATTGAGTTACCAATTAAATGTTTAACCAGGTAGTTTCCATGTAATTCAAAAACTTACAGCTAGAGTGGTGGGGCCCACATGGGAGGTCAAATTCTGCTTAAGGGGCCCACCGGTACGAAACTCATCACTTGGTGTGATCTGCCAAAATCCAATAGGAGGATCAAAACTTATCCATCCATGCACCTTGTTGTCCTTGTCATCACACGAGTACTGGTACTTGTCATCCACCTTGCATAACCATTCTAATATTATTCATAACTCGGGAGAAAAAAAAAAAGCTAACTGTGACTTTATCAGTACAGTCTGACAAACTTCGATTATATTACCTCTCCTCTCAGATTTGGATTAACTGGGTTTGTTAGAAGAACAGCCTCAGGGTATGCTAATTGTTGGCATCGACCAGGTAATCTGTCGTCTGGCAGTGGCATCACTCTTTGCCTATTGTCAGCCATAGCCATGTACTGAAATCTGCAATTAGATGAATTTTTTTTGAAATGTCAATAATAATGATTTTTAAACAGAAAGTATCTTGTATTAAAATATTAGGCAATCACCTTCTTAGAGCTAGCAGGTAAGACTTTAGAAAATTTGCCACAGATGAAAAGTCCAATATGAGAAAGATAAAAAAAAAAAAGAATTCTTACTTGTCTTTTCTAAGCTTGAAAGCAATCCTGGTTTCGCCTATACTGAAATCAGGCCATCCTTCCTGATGTTCATAGATTGCATAACTGTAGAAACCTGAGCTGCCTCTGAGGACTATAAACCTTTTGGTATTGTCAACAAAATCTATCAATATACCGTAACCAAAGAAATCATGCATATCTATGATCTAATGACTAACAAAACTGAAGTACCTTTTATCAATGTTCAAAGGAACAACTTTGCCTTGCAGAGATGGGTCCCACATCCTTGTAAATGATACTTCCACTTGATCATCATCCTGTCTAATTATGCTGAAATTTGTTCCTTTTATACTACAAAAACAAATTGTACACAATTAGCATTTTCACACCTTAAAACGAAGGAAAACATGTTAAAATAAAAGTTAATCAGTGTGCTTACACATCGAATATACCAGAACCCCCTGGTGGATTCCATACAATATCCCAATACCTACACATGAAACAAATGCACCTTTTACATTACCCCATTAACGAAGTTAATTAAATACAACAGCATGATAGGCCTTAAAAGTCGTGTTATATTGCTAAATTTTAGTCCCTAGGTCCAAAGTTTAGTTAATGGCTTTGTAATTAGGCAAACAAATAGGTTCATAGTTTTTTAAATGGCATTGCATGCAATTAGGGAAATAATAGGAGCAATGGGCATTGCATGCAATAGGTTCAAAGTTTAATTAATGATTTTGTCAAAGATAAATTAATAATTAGATTGTACCCTCTATTATCTTCTTTGTTAAGGATCTCCATCAGATTATCAATACCATTGTACTGAATCCCTGTTACAATCCCATCAGGCTTTGAAAGTGTTAGCTGAATTATCCCATTGTCTATAACAACCTGACACACAATGAAAATTTATCATCAATCATGCACGTCAATAAAAATACTTAATTCTGACAAAAAGGAATTTGGGAAACAAAAAAAAAAAACTTGAACCTACATATCGATCCAATACTTTAACTCTGACACCAACAGGAGCCATCACAGGCGGAGACCCCGAGCAACAAGCCAACGCACTTTTGCAACTATACATGGATCATAGAAGCAAAGTCAGGCATGCATTAAACTTGTAATCAAACAGAAATATATATAAGTATTGATAGGTGATATCAAATTAACACAAGTACACGTACCATTTAAGCATGCGCTTGCTAGCCATGCTTTAATTGGTCCTCACCATAGCCTTCCAGGCCTCCACGGTGGCATGCAACCAAAAACTATATCCCTTGTTTTAGAAACAAAGCATGCAATGCATGGCTTGAAAGCCAAGCCACAGAAAAATGGAGCTGGTAAAAAGTGATATCAAAAGTTGGCACCACGTGTCGGAAGCAAATGCCCTCCACGTTGTGCGAAAGAAATTATTTGATCTGTCAAAGTATTAAACCACCTTATTAAAAACCAGAATAGAAAGTAAATAATGGACTGATAGCGAATTAGGAAAAAAAATGAGGCCTTAACCTAATTGGGCCTAATTATCATCATCGGCTCAATGGAAAAAAGATGAGTTATTTTTTTACAATAAAAGCAAAAACAAAAATCAACAATAGATATTCTGAAAATTTATTAATAGTCAAACTTAGTAATTAGATAATACTTTCATTAGTAAATACTATATAATTGCATGGGCACCTAACTAATTTAAAACAAAAACTATTCAATTCAGATCTTATTAGGCGGACAGATTTTGCAAATTCAGATGGGTGTCATTCATAAAAAAATATTATAAAAATATAAATAACAATGAGTTAATAATTGGAAAAATACAAAAGAAAATATAACATACTCTATCTAATATAAAGATAAAGAAATTTTTATTGAAAAAATAGAATTTGACAATTTATAGCACTTTTTTTATTAATAGAAATTTCAAGAGATATTGTTACATAATAAAAAAACAGTAAAAAAGAATAACTTCAAGAATCAACTTTTGGTCTAGTGGTTAAGAGCAATGCTCTTCAAAATGAAATTGCAGGTTCGAAACTCAACTCTGAAAGACTTTAAATCAAAATTTAAATAAGACTTGAAACAAACACTCCGATTATTTCTAAAAAATAACTTCAAAAAGTCTCCAAGAGAAATTCTAATTCTAAGCTGGAGATAACAGGGAGCCGTCAACATAGTTTGTTGTATGAAGTGCAAGAAATGCACAATCAAATCGGGTGTTGGTTACTCCACCGGTGTGACCAACGAGAGGTAATCGGGACAACAACCGCCATGAAGGAAATCGATTCGAAAGAGAGAAGCTTACTCTGAATCTGATATACGCACATTAATCATTGGATAATTATTTAAGAACTATTAATTTCATTTCAATTGAACTTGTGCTAATTACAACCGATGGATTATAGATATATGCAACTTTTCATAATAAAAAAGGCAAATTCTGCTATGACAAAATTAATTTGATTGCGTTATTATTGATGATAAAGTTAACTTGATTGCACAATAATTAATGACAATCAAATATTATAATTTATTTGTATTTTAAATTTTTTGCTCATAGCAGACTCACAGTAATAAAAATACGTAATAGATTTACTCAAACTAAGAATTATATTTTCAAATGAGGTAATTCAATTCATTTAAGATTGTACACAACAATATTATTGACTATTCGTATAAAACAATATAATTGAAGAGGTAAGTTAATATCATAACTCTCATGAACAGACAAACAAATATCACAATTCTCATGCAATTTTTGAGAGATATATAAAAGGTTTTTAAGATGCTTAAAAAAATTTAAATTCTGAAAAGAGACTATGATTGTGATGACAATTTTTTATGATAGTTGTGCACCGCACCATATATTATGCTTGATCTAATTTATTTATTAATTAAACAAATTGGTTTAAAACTGTTCACAAAATTGTGTTTGTTTATATTATCAAAATTATGTCAATATAAATGTTAGAAATACAAAATTGCCAAATTAAATTCATAAATTGATATATCATGCACATGCATAAACAACTAATTAGACCCTCCATTTAATACCAAACTACATTATTTTCACAAACAAGCACAGTGCATTCATTAATGAGATTAGTCTGCCATTTTCCAAAAAAAAAAAATGAGCACTACAAATCAATTGAATGAAAGCTTTGTATTCTATTTCACTCAAAAACTTACAACTCATATAAAAGGAAAGAAAACAAAATTAGGTTTGTGGAATTATTATTATTCTTTTTTTAGATATGGAATTTTATTATTATTAACAGTGTTACATAAAAGTAAAAGTATAATATAGTATTGATATAACTAATCTTGACTAAATTTGCACCATGAATATCAATATTTCGTAATTGTATACTATTTCAATGGTATCCATGTCAAATTAATATTTTTATCTTTATATTAAATATTATCATATGTATTTTTTATTAAAATTATCATAAGTAATTAATGCACATTAATTTATTTTACTTTATAAGATCAAATATCTGAAAAAATAATAAATACTATCGGAAGCTATTATATTTAAAAAAGGTTATTTTTGTGCACTTATTCAAAATTTGTATATGTACCTTCTACATAGAAAAATCATTTACCCACCCTTTTCGCGTGTTGCACGTGCTAAAGAGTTGTTAAAAAATAAAAATACAACTTGCCACCCGTGCCTGAAAAGACTTAAAAAAATTAAAGGATAATGTTTCGCAGATACACATTTGATATCAATTATTGATATCGATTTTATTATGTACCTTTAATCGAGTTATCCTGTACATTATTTGAGTTATTATGCATGTTATACCATAACTATTTCAGTACAAAAAATAACATGTATAACTATTTCAATACAAAAAATAACGTGCATAATAACTCAAATAATGTGCATGATAACTCCACTAAAAGTACATAATAAAATCGATAACATGTATAACTATTTCGATACAAAAAATAACATGCAGAATAACACAACTAAATGTGCATAATAAAATCGGTATCATTAGTTGGTATCAATTATGGTATCTACGTATCAGCTCCCAAAATTAAATTCTATTTTGACTTTTTTCTAAAGAAGTTATAAATATATATGTGATTTTAAGTAACTATGGATCTTGACTTCACCTCTGATAAGGTAATACCTAGGTTGTTCGGATACTTCAAAATCATGCCGCATCGTATATCGGATACGTATTCGACGCGAATTCGCGTGCGATACGGATGCGATACGCACCGGATACTCCACGTAGCGTATCGTATTATTTTAATATTGAGATACGGCATGATACGGCTGAGATACGGCACAGGATACGGTTGGGATATTTTCAGTACGCAATAGTCAGTATTTTGGTCATAAGTTTCTCATCGGAACTCCGATTAAGCTGATTCAAAGTGCGTTGGAAAGCTAAGAAAGAGCTTTATAATCTTGGCTTATCATCTAGAATATTTTATCTCTTGAATTCTACAGTAAAATATACTAAATTATAGCAGTATCTTGAATTCTTACAGAACAAACTTAATTTAATCTTAATTACTTCTAAAACATACATAGCAATATATATTATTATTTTAGAACAAAATACTGGATAACATGCATCTATAGTGGTAGTTGAATGTAAACAAAATCAAATATTTTAATATATAATGTGATTTTTTTATTATTCTATATATACTTTCGTATTCTAGTTTTTTTTTAAAATGACGCATCTCCGCACCCGCACCCGCACCCGCACCCGTGCAACATAGGGTAATACACTAATACCGCACCTCAGATTGGAACTACAACATGTGAAATAGACTGCGTCACAGAAGATCCAGTGAGGGACGAACCTGCCTCCTGAATTGGGTTTTTCTTCTTAGCAACGATTAGAATCTCCAACTAGATTTTTGCTTTGCTTTAACACATTGAACTAAGATTTTGTCTCATGTGATCTTGGAGGTATGTAGCGCGGAGCTAGTGAAAAAAGAAAAACAAAAACAAAAGGGGAAACAGCGGAGGAGGAGAAGAAGAAGAAGAAGAAGAAGAATTAAAGGGATGAATAAGACTATAAGAGCGCACCTTTTGTTTTCTCTTGCTTCTCGATTGCACAGTGATAATGGGGGAACACAGTTTGTGCTTATCTCAGATTTCGTTTCTAATAAATTTTCTCCATTGCCTTTCTTTTCTTTTTCCTTTTTATTTGAAGGACTTCAGAGAGATCACTAAACTAATTGCAAGAGTAGTAATTTTAGGAATTATTATTTCTATTTCTTCATATTGTGACTTTTGGAAAGATCTTGACAGCTGAGCTGCTTTTAATTAAAGTATTTGTTCGGTGAGCTTTATGATAGAAAAAGTTTTGGCGATACCTTCATCGCTACAGCATGGTATACATATGGTGCATGTATGTATGATTTACAAGTTGTTATGTATGTTATTTTCGTATTATTTTTTATTAAAAGATAATTATGTATTTTAAATATATATAATAATTCGTTTAACATATATAATAATTTTTTTAATTTGCATTATTATTTTTCTAACATACGTAATGATAAAATATTGATGATGATATCAATATTTATTTATTTAACTTAACATGTATAATAACTCTCGCATAATATGTACAATTTTTCTAACATATATAATACGTCCGTATCGATGAAAGTATCGATGTATCGAATCTCTTTATGATATTTCACTTAAATAAATAAATAAGTGATTCGAAAAGACGGATTTAGGGAAAATTGTATGTACACTATCAAAACGTTAGTTTGGTAAAGTGCGAATTCAAGAGAGAGAATAATCATTCGTTCATATGGAATTTGATTTTACTCTTTGTGATTTTATTTTATTTTTTCCTTTTCAATTAGTCTCTAACGTTAGTCTTTTCTATTATTGACTTCCAACAAGAAGTCCAGTTACATGTGTGTTTTTTAAATGAACAAGTTTATAGATAATATTTTAAATGATGCATCATTAATTTTGACTGAATTCTTTGCGTTCAGAAAACCAAAAGCAAATAATATATTTTTTTTCTAAGATCTTGAATGATAGATGCAGTTAGGGCGTATTTATGTAATTGAAATTAAAGTCGATTGAGCCTCAATTTTTTTTTCAATTTAGACGAGTTTCAAACTTTCTCTTGATTTTTAATACTTTGGTACATTTTTTTTTTAGACTTGCGCACAATTTGGTCTTTATATTTTTGCCAAAAAATTCACCTTTTTTACTTCCGCACTTTTAAAAGAACTATTCTCAAATTAATAACTAGAATATTCAATTATTAAACAACTGACAGGAGAACAGCATATTTTCCTATTTTGTTATTTTAGGAGCGGATTTCCTCATTTTGGGCTTGCATCTTGTTTTGTTGGGTGATCTCTGTCTGTGTTTTGAGTTTACCAGCCAGCAGCTTGTACAAATTGGTGCTATTTTAGACCCTCTTCAAGATGAATCCGCATCCCCCAAAATAATGCGGGGTCCCGAAATGATCAGCGGGCAGCACTATTACGCTGTAAATTCGTTGGTACTGTAGCAAAAATACTGTGCGGACAACACTCGTCGTTATAGCAGCGGTGAGAATGCAGGAGGCCTTCAGGGGATGTGAATTCCTTCAAGATTAGTTGAAAACCTGACGAATATACTCGAGTTGAATTTTAACTTCAAAATTGATGTACACTGTCAGCAAGGTTCTGAAGCGCTTATAAATTAAACTCCATGGTACTTGACTAATTTACAAATGTTATGGATCAATTTTGCCATCTATTTCATCTCTAAATAAGAGAATCGTGCCATTAGAGCTTTACTGTACACATCACATATCAAGATTTGTCTGTACATATATGCAATCAAGCATATCGATACATATATTCAGTACCATCAGATAATTGAATGCTGACCAGGCTGAAAAAAGAATGCACACCCGTTTACCAGATGCCATTCAAACACATGTTCCTATGATATACACTTAGACACACAAAGAAACCATGATTTGTGTTTGCAACATAGAAAAGATAGCCTAGATCAGTATCAAATATTCTTTATTGGCTTTCCAAGTGAAGTCCTGAGGTGATGATAAAAAGAAGAACTTTAGAAAAGCTCGTCATCATGATCATTGCCCCTCATTCAGAAATGTCTTTTTCTAGAAGCCTCTCGACAGCTTTTTCCGCATCAGCGCCAGACTTAAACAGAGCTCTGAGATTTTCTTGTCTGTTCAAGAACCCCATCTCCTCCATTTGTGCCAACTGCAAGGCAACCATCTCCTCTGATCTCTCATCTGGAGTAATGTCACCACTACCACCTAAAATATGCATATGCATGACATCAGCAATTGTAACAAATTAATTTGTCCAGTTTCAAATATTGAAGCTACCAGAAATTGTTACTTGCTGTTCCTAACTTATTGTACTAGCATAGTAGCATGCATGAGATTTTACCTATTGAACTCTGAATGACAGAAACTATTCTTTTAGAACTCTACACAGTTCAGTAGCATGGTATTCTTATGTAACAAATGATAGTGGGCCTGTCTTTGCTCAAGTAACAGACAAAAGCGACAGCCTTGTTGAAAGCAACTTGGACAAGTTGAACTTGAACCAGTATACAACAACAAAGCCTTTTGTACCAAACAAGTTGGAGTAGGTTAGAAATGAAGTCCATATTGGATTTCATCCATAAGATTGGCTGAATTTTTACGTTGGCTTATCAAACCTATCACAACCTCCTCATTTCCGAGTTTAGGACCGGCTATGTAAAACATAAACGGAGTTAAGTTGAACAAGTATACTGTTTCTAATTATGATCACAGGAGGGTACCATCCTAAAATGTACCAGGCGATGCACTGGACACCAAACTAAATTCCAGCTCTTGTACTGAATAGGTGGGTAAGTTTTACCAGAAAATGGTAAAACATTTACCAATAGATGAACAGGAGCAAATCATAATCTCCTGTCATTTAGTAGTGCACTAAGCATCTTCTTGATAGGACTGAGTAGGCAGGTGAAGTTTTACATGAGAATAATACAATTATTACCATTAGGTAAACATGAAGAATTGTAATCTTTATCTTTTGGGAGCGCAAGACGCAATTTCTGGTAAAGACTGCAATCTCCATTATGCAGTGCACCTGTTGTTATAAAGCATGTAATAATTTTAAATAGTGGGATTGAATTCTAGATACTTAAAATTTAAAAGGTTCAATAATTTCACTTTGAATAGTATGTCCAGTTGCGTAGAAGACGTATAATATAATCACAGATTTTCATTCCAAATACACAAAAGAGCATCATCTAGTAAGTTCCAACGAGTTCAAGATCCTTTATTAATGACCCATTTGAGAAGGGAACTGACTAGTGACTACTGTAGTTCTTTAAGATCACTCAGTAGTGAAATTTAAGTATTATGCAACAAGATAGTCATTATTAGGCTGCAAATAAAGCAGCAGAAAACTTAATATTGTTATCAAATCTAACAGAAAGTACTATCAATATATGTTACCTAGGCTACCAACTCCTGGAGAAGACTGATCTCTGCAGATACAGATAGAATTACTTGATGTCAAAAAGGATCGAAGGATAGGTACGAATCAATATGCCCGTTTATCAAACAATTTAAGGATAAAAAAGAAGAATATTTGATAAGTATGCTAAAATCAGGATTTTATTAATAAAAAAGGCTATTATATTTGCAGAAAAGAAGGATACTTCCAATGCATTCTAAATTTTAATTTGGATAGGCGTTTTTATGCAAATCCCATTAACTTAATATTAAAATCATTAACTCATTACTTCTGGAGATTTTTCAATTTGAAAGAGTCATTGCCATGACCGAGTTCAAGTTAGTTTTGTTAAATACTTAAAAGAAATGCTCTTTGCTTGTAAATTATTACATACAGTGATACAGGTTATAGCACCAATTTATTTAACCATATTCCAGCTAAAGGTTAATCATAGACCACCTACACATATCATGGCACCAATTTCGTTCCATTATCACGTATAGCATGAGTGTTTTTATAATTATGACCCATGGATCAAAGATAAATAAAGGAATTCCAAAAAGGTACACATGACTTACTGACTAGCATCATCCCACCCAAGCATAGCAGTAATAGCACCATCAATTGATTCTCCTTGCTGTAGATAAAATGAAAGAACAAAAGAGAGAACAAGTGCAAGCACCATATTGACGCATGATGCATATTAGAACATAATACAGTATCATATAAATCGTAAGCTTGAGGTGGAAACATTTTAAAATATGTGCCTAACCTCCTTGTAATGTCTAAGAAAGGTGGCGTCAGAGAAGAGGATCTGCGCAAAGTTATCAGTGACTCCTCCGTGAGCATTACGCCTAAGGGGTCGTTCCATTAAGTCATCAGTGCCACATGGTTGTTTCATTTCTGACAAACAGGTTCCTCTGGCTGGTAAGAGAGAAAGAAGATACCATATGTTTACTTAATTTAGGGGAAGAATTTCAATTTTCATCTGGGAGCTATTCAGCTCATCTTTTTTCTTCAGTCCACCTTTTCTTTTTATTGCTTTTTATCTACATTGTGCTTTTAGGTACATAATGCAGTAAATAAAGAACAATAAAAATAAGTAGCTAACTTGTGATACCCTGCTGTGTCATCCTGTCCTTCTATTTGTTTTTACCAAAAGTTGTACTTTTAGGTACATAATGCAGTTTCCACAAAAAAAGGTACATAATGCAGTAAATAAAGAAGAACAAAAATAAGTATCTAACTGAAATATATCCTGCTGACCATCATTGCATTTGTACTTGCATCCCTCAGTCTGCACTTTGATACTCTTTCTTAAATCAGCTTCATCACTTGACTTGCCTCTGTTAATCTCGAGATAGAACAGGTACGACAAAACACAATGTAGTATTACTGAGTTTTCTAGCATTTTGGCCACCACAGGCTCCTCTGTTGCCTGGCGCAATACGGGGATACTCTTTATTATTCCCATGACATCTAGACCATTATCAAGGAACTCAGGTATTTTCTTTTGAGAAACGCCGATTGCATTCAGTTCAATAGTGTTCCTGGGGAATGCTGGAGTCCTAACTTTTGCCACAGAGAAAACGGATTCGCTGAGTGGTAGTCCACAACGAAGCAAGTGTATGGTCTGATCTGGCTCCAGTTCTGTATGGGTAGAGACTAGAGAGTAGTTAAGGGTAAAGAAGTGCAAATTACATGTTTAAGATACCAATTTGCGAAATTTCAAAAAGGCTATTTGCATAGTTGCACATATATCTTGTGAAAGCTCGATATTCAATTTCACTTACAAGTTTACTGTTTATAACTGAAATTGTGGAATTGTGCAATAATTATTAACAGCATTGCACAAGGATGAATCACAATATGGTATATCACTAACTTTTAAATAAATTTAACAAAAGATCATAAACGTTCTGGATCTGGATATCCAAAATAATAATCCATGAACAACACAAGCAACTCTCTTCCAGTATTGCCTGTATTGGACTCACTCACATACTAAGCTCTCCATCAGTAGCCAAGATTAGAGATATTCTAAAAAACGCATGATGGTTCTTGGTTTTCAGTGGCATTAAAACAAACAGTTGAGGTTAACATGAAAATGAGGCATTTTTTTTTTGGCAAAGCCTACTTTCCTCAAAAAAGAAAATGGAGCATTTTTGAAGGCCTAAAACGTAAAACCACAATAAACCATCAAAGAAGTTTATGGGACGGTATGTCTTACCTTAAAATCAAACATCCATTACTAATAAACACATCACAGAAGATTGAGTCAAATGCAACACAATGGACCACACCATGGAGGCCATAGTAATTAAGATGTTGTAACAGAAAGTAGTTAGCCTCTAGATTAGTTCTTCTATATAAATATACAATCAGTGTCATTGTAACAATCAAGAAAATCAATACAAGAATTCTGTTCTGCATTCCTCTCTTTCTCTCTTTATGGTATCAGAGCCATAGGCCTCTGCCATGGCTACCGATCCATATCACTCTTCTTCCCAAAATTCTTTCCACACAATTACCAATCCAATTGCTATCACTGATCCTATTGTACCGATCACTATCCCGATTTCCACAAAATTAAACCAATCTAACTATCTAACCTGGAAATCGCAGATCTTACCGATTCTCCATGGTGTGGTCCATTGTGTTGCATTTGACTCAATCTTCGGTGATGTGTTTATTAATTACATACACTCACTATACATTATGCATTACCCGCACCAAGATTTACAAGATACAAAAAGGATTCATTATAAAATCATGGGGTTACCCAAGATATTCAAGAAACGAAATCAACACTAAAGGAAAAGAGAAACGAACCACAGCTCCTGATTGTTTGAGAATTCTCGAGGGCACGACCCTTGTAAACCAAGCATTGCTGATCAGACGATATACCAGTCAGGTCGGCCATTACCACCTTGAGCTCCTCCACCGTCCGATCAAGATCGATTTGTACGGACGTCTTGCTTCGACTTGCATTTGCAGCCAACTGAACTTGTAGAGTGGCCTGGTTACGAACGCCATTGGAGACCATCGTGGTTTATGCGAAGGATTTGAAGTGGAGGTGAAAATTATTTCGAAGAAGGATCGTATTTTTTAATGGTGAGTAAGGTTCTTTCTCGCTGGAGGAAGGGAAGGAGTAAAGAAGTGACTAAAGGCGTGCCTCCAGCATGTTAAATTTGGAGGGAAGTGTAATTGTGATGTTCCTTTTCAGAAGGTTCTGTTGAAGAAAGAAAGTAAGGCTTTCTCATCTTTTACCTTTTAAACTTTGGAGCAGGATTCTCAGTTAGTGTATTAAATTTGTGTTGTTTCATGTCGTGTTGTGCCGAAGCAACACGACACGATTAAACACGTAACGATTAGAAGAAAACTAAAAAAATCATAATATTATGTAGACAAGTATATTTGTTTTTTTCTAAAATTTCGACAAAATAAAAAGTTTAAAAATATGAGAAAAACAGAAAGGAAAAAAATTTTAAAAAAATATATTTGTTTTTCAAAATTTGTAAAGTAAAAAGACAGAAAGGTATTTTTTTTTTGTATTTGTAAATTTTAAAAAGAATTAACAAAGGCATAAGAAAGAGACAAAAAGTTATTTTTCTCCTTTATTTCTAGCTTGAGATCGGCTATGTGAAATAACGTAGGCGGAATTCTAACTTTTTTTTAGTATAATTTATGAAAATTAAATTTAAATATTAAAATTGAAATGGAATTACACATTAATCCTTAGAAGTAGTGTTGTTGATTGTACATTGAATATTCGTATTCTTCATAGTTGTACATGTAGGGATTGGAAGCACACGAATCTTGTAACTCCTCGACTTGTTGGCTTGGCTCTGGATTAGAACTAGATGCGCCAGTTGTTGGCTTGTCTATTTTTCAAAGTTTTCAAAATGTGTTTCTTTTTGTTGTTCAAGGGGTATATATATGTGTACTCAGTACTGTTTGTTATTGTGCAGTTAATTTGTCCAATCGTGGTTGATTGCACGATAATTAGGTCGTGTGTTGAGTGATTGGGTCGTATCGTAACAGGTGTATAACTGCCACTGGACGGATTTGTCGGGTGGTTACTCTCGGGTACTAGACGGTTACATGCTACAAGGCTAAACGGAAAGTCCTCCAGTCGGATCGAGAAGATTATTCGAGATGTATTGTTACTTGGTCGTTTTAACCTTTTCATGGTCTGGGCTTTTTATGTTGTTGGCCACATTATTGCGCTTTTGGCAGAATGGCATATCATTTGCCCTCCAAGCTTATAATGTCATTTTTGGATGCATTGGAGACTTACGTATATGATTCTATATCCCTTTGATTAATGCATTGGAGGCTTAAGGTGAGGATTTGACAAAATTCATTTTTTCGATTCAAAAATATTTTAAATAATCAAATAACAAATACCAAAAAATACAAAACTTTTTGCAACAATTAAAATTCGATATATTTTCAGAAAATAAATAAACATCTTAAATAAGGCAACAAAGGTGGCTCCGTTATCCCATGTTGGTGCAAATCATATTACCGTGGAAATGAACAGTAACGACCATACAGCGCCATGAATATATTTGTCTTATTTCATTTTGCTCATATTTAGTGCCAGGAAAGTTTATCTCACATAACCCATTAAATTTTCACGAGAAACACAAAAAAAAAAAAGAAATAGTATGTTGTTCACCCCCTCTGCCAACTGGGACTCAACATCTCCAAAAGTAATTTATAGTGTTAGTATAGCATCAGAGCTGCTTGTTATGAATGTCACATAATTTGATAACAAAATTATTTCCATGGCTGCTATAATTAAATGATCAATAAGCGATGAAAGTAAAAATAAATATATATATAACTCAAATTATCTGACGCAGCTCCCCAGTTTGCAACGCGAATTTCCGGTGCTGGACCAAGACAGTATTAACTATAAATTCCTTTATCCTTGATTCGATATCCTCGTCAGAAGAAGGTTTTTCTTTCAACTTTTGAAGCAGTGTTTGCAAGATTTGGAGAGTATCTCCATGGCTGACTATCATGACTGCACATCTGCATGCATGACAAAGCAAAAGAAATTTAATACCAAAAGCTACTCAAATAAGATTATAAAAATTTATATTATTATGTTATGTTTACAACTGAAATAACATAATTATTGCTGGGCTTGTGTAGAGGGTATCAGCAGTACTTTATGATAGTCGCATTATCTCCAAGATTTTGTAATTTGCACAGTTCTGATAGTATGTATAACATTCTTTGAAAATATAACAATGTACTGAAAGTCTGAAACATTATTATTAAGTCTAGAGGAGAAAGATCACCAGTTAGAAGCCGAAAGAACCATTACACTTTGTACTCTTTTAGTGTACAATAAGCCAGAATTAACATCGTTTCAATTGATAGGTTAGACTTGAACCAACTGGTAGATAAAACGCCAAATAATTTGCTCCCAGTAGGTATTTGCTTGTATCTAGAATCTAACAACTATGGTATCCCATCTTGGCATGGTAAATCACTAGTCTTTGATTCAATATTGATAGCCAAAATAAATTATGAAATTGTATTACAACTTAGAAGAAGTGCATTGTTTAGGTTAATTCGGTCTGCAATCAGTCTATAATCTAAATACTGAAATAACTAATGGCATAGATTTCAAAATTCTGAAATTCAAATGCAATAACTTCAGACAGAAAATGAGAACTGAAATGGAATACCCTTGAAGTGATGACTCAATGTCAAGCAGAGCTGCCGCAAGCCTAGAAGCAACATCAGCAACACTTTCACCACCTTCTGGTGGCATGAAAGGATCTTTTTCATCAAGGGCCCACACCTCAGCATACTGTTTAAGTTAAACCTAATTTTAGCTACTTGAACAAAACCAAAAAGGTTTCACAAAAGATAATCAATTATGAAAGAACCTCAGGTATCCTAGTTTTTCACCATTTAACAGAGAAAACCACATTTCTTGTTTACTTCATAAGTCAATCTAGAGATATAACATATTGAAAACCTAGCTCACCTTGTCATGTGAAAGTAGCTCGAGTGTACCAAAATATCGTTCGCGCAATTCAACCATATCCTGCAAAACATTAGCCAAAATCATTATTAAGTGCTTATACTCATACTGTAAAAAAGAAATACTAAAATGAGAATTCCACAGTTAATTATTTGGAAAATGGATTCAGTCAAATTAAATAAAGAAAATAACTCACTTTACAACTGGAGCTATCAAATGGAATTCCCAAAACTTTAGCAACTTCTTTAGCAGTATCAATTGTTCTCGCGAATGGGGAATAACAAATTCGAACTTGGTCAATTCTGAAGTTATTTTCCTCTACCTCCTACAGTTAATATTTTATAATAACTAAATACAGAGAAAATCAATTCATATATAACTAATTACTCATTATCAGTCATCTCACTATCTCAGCTCATTACATTTACATATAAGAAATTAGTTTTCTCAAAAAGAACAAACTGATAAGAAATTAACCTGTTTAAACAATTCTCCAGCTAATCTCGCCTGCTCGATTCCCAGAGCAGCCAACCCAAATTCTTCACGAGTCCCATTTTCCTGGAAAATTATAAACAGCTCAGTTAAACAACTTGTAAATAGAATTACAAAATAGGGATGAAAATTGAGATAATGGAAAGTTGAACTACCAAAGAAGAGACAATGAGACCACGCTCGTTTGGAATGCTTCTTCCATGCCTCAGCACCCAGTAGTTGTTTTGCAAGACAGTAGAATTCTCCGACCTATCCCCCATTTTCACGGAGAGGAGAGGAGAGCGGCGAGAGGTGATCGGAGAAACTGAGCTCTTTTATTAGGCCCAATGGTTTTCCATTTTTAAAGAAACAGTAAGGCCAAGCCCAATGTTGTACTTTTGAAGGTAGTAGAGCATGTATTTTGTGGAATTAATCATGACACCCAAAAATGTTCTATCAAACAGAAAACGCATAAATACTATTTCTTTTTTAAATCTCTCCTCCTTAAATTTGGATGACAAAACATTCGGAGGTTCTAATTTAATAGTTTTTTGGGCGAACAGTGTAATAATTATTCGATCGAATTTCATCTGCAGCGTTTCTTAAGCAAATTTTGAACTTCAACACAACCGTTCTCAGGAATTCGCTACAGAAGATTCCATATAACTTGTGATTAAAGTAACAATCATTTTCTCTCGTTGCTGTGCACAGATACAATTACTAGTATATAAATAAGAGCTATGCTCTGTATGCTCAAGCTTCGACATTTTTTATCATACTCCCTTAAAATTAGAGGTGGCAAGTCGGGTCGATCGAGCGGGTTCGGGTCGAATTAGTTTGATTGTCTACAATAGTCGGGTTGGAGTCGGGTCGGATTTCAAGTCGTCATGCGTCGACAACTTTTGAGTCATCAGTCAGGTTAGATTTCAGGTCGAGTCGCGTCTATCTTTTTCTAGTGACAGGTCATGCGTCGACAACATACGAATTTAAATTTAAAATTAAACCTGAAAAAGATACGCTGAAAGTAATCTCACTATATGAATCCCGGATTGGATCCCCTATTTTTTCTTTTTTTAATCTGAATCGTTAATTTATAATGAATGGATCAAATTCATATCAAAAAGTCCTTCTAAATTTCACTTGTGACGATCCGTCCGTTCGTTTTTAATCCGACGATTCATAAATGAATAATAGAACCCTCCTTTTTCCCTGAAATAATAGCAGATTCGGACCCATGAATCCCAGACTTAAAACTTTGTCATATCACTACACTTCGAATGTTCAACAACTTACTCTTTAAGTTATTTACACTATTGCGCCCTCCCAGCACCAAATTGCTGGATCCGAATCTGCTGCTCGTAAAATTTCTGCTTGTTTCGATTCGACCGTCACAAATCGATCGATCGTCACGGACCATTGTGATTTGATTCAGGAGGCTGCTTTGGCCGTTAGATGAGTTTTGAACGGTCCATATCGAAACAAGCAGGAATTTTACGAGCAGCAGATCCGGTTCCCAAATTGCTAAGATCGGTTGTGGCCCATTGCCCCATAACCCCATTATGTCCTCTGTCAAGGTAGGATGCTTCTTTATAATGAGACAATGGATTTAAGATATATGATGAATGGGATCATTCTACATCAGTGACAGAGCTATACATTTGAATTTAAAAAAAAATATGTTTATAATATAACTTTTTAAAAATATATACATCATTTTCGAATTTTCTGAAAGATAAATATATCTTGAACTCCTACGAAAATTCTAGATCCGTCCAAGTTCTATACTGTTCTGTACTGCACAACCACATTTAAATGTTTCAGACTATTAGATCGTTCCACGAATTTGCTTGAAGTTTGTTTAAGAGCAACATTTATTTGCATAAGAAAAGCTTGTTTACGAACTTACAAAGGACTAAGGAGATAATTATTTCAAAACACAGTCGATTTTGTTTAAAAGCTAGAATTCCGCCTCATTAAATGCTCCCCGTCTCTTGGAGTTCGGAGAAATTCTAATTGATTATTCATCATGCTCTCCGTCTCCCATGAGGATGAGGTGGATAGATGTTCCTCGTGTGCTGGCATGCTGTCATGCTAGTTTGACTATAAAGAAAATGATTACATAATATATCTTATCTCACCTGTATAGATTTATTTTAAAATAATCCTCGTGATTCATATATATATATATATATATATATATATATATATATGAGCATGGCTAAAATAATATGCATAGTACACCACATAACGTATTATACGCCCATTTGTATTTAATTTGGTTATTAAATTGATATTTAAGTTGCTCAATAAATTCTTCATATCAAAATCTTGTAGGAAATAAAATTTCGTGATTTTTAGAGCTTTCTTGCTATTTTTTAAATATTTTTTAAAAACAGCTCAGAAATGACACTTTTGTAGTATTAAATATGGACTGTTTTTAAAAAAATATTTAAAAAATAGCTAGAAAGCTCTAAAAATCACGAAATTTGATTTCCTGCAATATTTTCATATGAAGAATTTATTGAGCAACTTAAATCTCAATTTAATGACTTATATATCTACATGCATAGTACAAAATGGGGTGTACTATGCATATTATTTTAGCCATGCTCTATATATATATATATATAGTTGTGTTACTATGCTTCTCAAAGCGCAACAAAATGCGCGCTTTGCGGTTGTGGACCCATTGGATCTTTGATCATCATGTTGGCACAAATTACAAAGTGTGATCCAATGGTTCACAATCGCAAAGCGCATGTTTTGTTGTGCTTTGCAAAACATAGTAGCACAGTTATATATATATATATATATATATATATATAGAGAGAGAGAGAGAGAGAGAGAGATAGGCTAGGGTGCTCTATGGAGCATCAAACCGCTAATGGTCCATATTGTATCTCTAGTTTGAAATTTTCAACGATCGATCAGAACCGTTGAACATGATCTACATATTGGAATCTACTTGGAGATTGAATTTTACATTTTTGAATTTTTTTGCTATTTTTTAGAGAGGTAGAAAAATCACAATTTTTGTTGGTCAAAAAACGTTTGATTAGCAACTTTTCTACCTCTTTAAAAAATTTCAAAAAAAAATGTTAAATTTAATCTCCAAGTAGATTTCAATATGTAGATCATGTTAAGTGGTTCTGCAATTTTGACCATATTTGTTTGTATTTTCTGTACTGTTATAACGCTAGAATTTAGCGTTATAATGCTACGTATGATTTCTGCAGGTTTGGTCAGGTTTTGTTTGTATTTTCTTGCTCTTTTCAATCCTAACTAAACTCTAATTAATGTAAGTAGTTCTTCATCTTGATCTTGATCTTCTAAACTTGCTCTTAGGTCTTTCTTGATCATTTCTTGTGCTCCTTATGCTTTTGCTTAAATGCCCCTACAAATATTCTCAAATACAAGAAATGATAAAATTCAAATAGTTTTGCAAATTAGCAAATATAAGACATTGTTTAAGCCAACATATTTATCTGTAAAATCTCCCTAAATTGCAGTTTATGTACTTCTAATTTGTTGCTTCTTGGATTCCAAGTTTACTGTTACTTCCGAATAAACATTTTGTTATAGTATTTCATCTACATGGAGAGTCTTTCTAAATTAGGGCTGCTAATGAACAAGACGGTTCATGGACAAAAATATGATGAACACTATTTAACATTTATGGAATAAACTATTTCTTGATCTAGGTTGAAGTTTAATCCAAGTCTAATTGCTAAAACTGAACTGAATTAATTGTGAACTCATTGTGGGATTAAGTAAATATGTTCAAACATCTCAATAGATTAATCAAGTTCTGACTCTCTCTTTCCCATAGAGAAAACTAAGTTATTCCCAAAGAAACACAAACCTAAACCTAAGTTAATTGATATAGTTATGAAATAGCTTTCATTTAAAGTGGATTGTGCATTGTGGTGTCCAGAATTAGATCTGCATGATTAGCTTATGAACAAATAGTGAACATTATTTAATTATAAGATGAACATGACATGAACTAAATATTACTAAATAGTTATGAATTTAATTTGATCAAGAACTTCAATCCCACATCAATAGACGTAAATGAGCATGAACTCGGACTCATCCATTAGTAGTCCTACGTAAATCTAGCTTTTAGTAATTAAAACACCCCACATGCTCCATTAGCTTTTTAGAGAAAGAGTGGTAATAACTGTATTCATTTATTTCCAGTTTGGATATGTTTATGGAGCATGGCTAAAATAATATGCATAGTACACCTCATTTTGTACTATGCATATAGATATAGATCATTAAATTGAGATTTAAGTTACTCAATAAATTCTTCATATGAAAATATTGTAGAAAATCAAATTTAGTGATTTTTAGAGCTTTCTAGCTATTTTTTAAATATTTTTTAAAAACTGTCCAGATTTAAATACTACAAAAGTGTCATTTCTGGGCTGTTTTTAAAAAATATTTAAAAAATAGCAAGAAAACTCTAAAAATCACGAAATTTTATTTCCTACAAGATTTTGATATGAAAAATTTATTGAGCAACTTAAATATCAATTTAATGACCAAATTAAATATAAATAAACGCATAGTACGTTATGTGGTATACTATGCATATTATTTTAGCCATGCTCATGTTTATGTATTCATACATGAAAAGTGTTTACGTCATATGATAAAAGTATTTATATAGATATTATTAGAATAAAAACATTTGAAAATTGTAATTTTACTTTAACATGAATTTACTTTTAAGTCCTGCTCAGGCACGGAAATTTTGTGGGACTAAACATGGACTGGAATGGGTTTTCTCAATATCACTTTTTCTTTTAAATTCTCATGATGCGACATGCATGTGGAAAAGATAAATCTGAGTTTTGAGTCAATGTTTGTTTTCTCTTTCTTTTTTTTTGTTAAATTTTACTGTTTTGTTGGAAAAGGCAACTCAACTATTTGAGAACAATTCATGAAAAAGATAATCACATGCAGTAGGAATTTTTAATTGCTTCCACCAATATGCATTCAACATTTCATGGTATTAGATATAGATATTTTTTAGCTCAAATTTAAATATTCGAGATTAACTATAAACATATTTAGAATGTAAACAAGGAACACATAACATGTCAAAAATAAATTTTCTCCTAGATTTATTTTTTCGATGTCTAAAAAAAATAAATATTTCTAGAAGAAAATTCTAGAGATATTTATTACTACCCGATGTAGGTGTACGTATTCTTTTCTCCTTGTTATGAGTTTACTTCTTGATTGTAGAACACCATATATGCTAATAGTGTTTGCATCTTAATCTGATATTTTTCTTCGTAAAACGCGATTCAAGCGGTATTTTGCATGTGTATCTCGAATTTCAAAGTTCGAATAACCAGTTCAAACTGATAAACATGATTTTCATATTATAATCTATTTGAATATCAAATTTTACATTCTATAAAATTTTGTTACTATTTTTTCAAAAATGTGAAAAATCAATCATGTTGGATTGTTCAGAAATTCATAAATCAACATTTTTTCTTCTTGTTTGAAAAATAGTAAAAAAAATAAAAAATATAAAGTTTGGTCTTTAAGTAAATTTCGATATGTCAATGAATTTTAATTAATAATTTGAACTTTGAAACTCTAGATATTAATGTAAAGTATCGCTTGAATCTTATTTTACAGAGCATTCTAGCTAGCGCTAATATAATATATAACTCTTAAAAATTTCTTCATGTGCGTCTCTTTATTGATATTCGAGTATATTTTTATTGTGTAAATCTCAAATAACATCTCGATTTTTTTTGAGATAAGATGAGAATATTTGTCACTCAAATGTAGTTCAAGCTTGAATTCGTCACATTTCTAATTCACATCTCTCACGCGCAGAATGATGCTCTTACCTACTAAATTAAGAACCAGTGTCGTGTAAATTTTATTCATGATGTTCTTTATCTCTATAATCATTTAATCTCTCGTATTTGAAATTAAGTTAATAATTGACAAAAATCAAAAGAGTTACCAAAATCCTAGTTTAATTTTTAAATTTTGATAACTCCGATACCCACCTACATCAAAAGTCCTACTGAATTTATTATGTATTTTGTTTTTTAATAAATGTTGCATTTTTTTTCCATGTACACGAGTAACATGCAGACTGAATATAGAGTACAACTATAAAGTATATATATCGAAAATTTATATGTGTATTTAGTCAGAATCCAGGTATATCTTGGTTAGTTAGCATGCAGATGCGTATACGTAT
>CAXKVX010000134.1:0-54719 GCA_964058865.1 Eleocharis quinqueflora | reverse complement strand
GTACGTCATTTAATGGTAGTAATCATTCACTAAAATACAGCGAAGAAGCAAAGAGTACCGCTCTATGTGCTTCATGTCCCAGTACATCATTTATGGGTGGTAACCAAACAAGAAAATGCCATAGAGCATCTTATCCTACTACAAGAAGTGTTTTAGATCAGATTACTTCATTTATGGATAGTAGCGTTTTAAGAAAATGTCCTGAAAGACTCATATCCTACTATAAGAAATGTTTCTTTTTCGAGTCTTTCTTTAAATGGTGGTAACCATTCACTAAAATCCCAGGAAGAAACATAGAATATCACTCTATATACTTCATGTTCGAGTACTTAGTTTATGGGTGGTAAACAGTGAAGAAAACTCCGGAAAACATCATATCATACTACGAGAAGAGTTTCTACTCAGAGTACTTCATTGATGGGTGGTAACAATTGAATAAAACACCACAAATCATCTTATCCTACTACGAGACGTGTTTCTGATGAGAGTACTTCATTTATGGGTGGTAACCTTCAAAGAAAACTTCATAAAGCATCATTTCCTACTATGAGAAGAGTTTCTTCTCCGAGTACTTTATTTAAGTGTGATAACCATTCAAGAAAACATTACAAAGCATCTTATCCTCCTACAAAAAGTGTTTCAGATCAGATTACTTCATTTATGGGGGGTAATGTTTCAAGAAAACTCCACAACCTCATAGCCTACTAAGAGAAGTGTTTCTTCTTCAAGTCCTTCTTTTAATGGTCCATTCACTAATACCACACGAAGAAGCATATAATACCACTCTATGTTCTTCATGTTCGAGTACATATATGTGTGGAAAACAATTAAGAAAACACCAGTAATCATCTTATCCTATTACGAGAAGTGTTTCTGATATGAGTACTTCATTTATGGGTGGTAACCATTAAAGAAAACACCACAAAAGCATCTTATCCTACTATGAGAAGTGTTTCTGATCATAGTACTTTTTTTTATGGTTGGCAACCTTCAAAGAAAACTTCACAAAGCATCATATCCTACTATGGAAAGAGTTTCTTCTCCGAGTACTTATTTAAGTGTGATAACCATTCCGTAAGACCCAAGGAAGAAGCATAGAATACCATTCTAAGTGCTTCATATCTGAGTACTCCATTTATGGGTTGTAAAAAATCAAGAAAACATAATAAATCTTCTTATCCTACTACGAGAATTCTTTCTGATCTGAGTACTACATTTATTGGTGGTAATCATTCAACAAAACACCACAAAAAATCTTATCATACTACAAGAAGTGTTTCAGACTGGATAACTTCATCTATGGGTGGTAACGTTTCAAGAAAACTCCACAAAGCCTCATATCCTACTACAAGAAGTGTTTCTTCTTCGAGTTCTTCTTTAAATGGTGGTAACCATTCACTAAAACCCCAAGCAAAAGGCCGAGGAGAGCTTGAGACAACTCATGTGAAAAGCGTGACGATTAATTCGTCGGGAAGAAAGTCAAATCTTTGGTTTTGCTGTTGGAATTGAGACGTCAAATCCAATAAATAAAGTTTGGACAACGTGTCATATAATTAATATATCACATACTGTCACCAATATTACGAGGAGTAATATCAGATATGCCTTAAATGTGATTAATTTATACAAGTGCATAATACGTATTTCGCTAAGATTTTGGGTACGAATATATATGGAATTTAATGTGAATTAGTTATAATTGTTGATGGATCGATTATGATTAATTAAACTAATACTAGTGTTAAGTAAAGTTAGAAATATTGTTTTGGCTAAATCCAAAGGTATTGGATCAAAGCCCAAGCAAAAGAGAAAATTCCGTAATTATCTTGCGGTCACGAGGGTCTCCTTTTTCGGCCGCAAAAAATCAGGAGATACTTGGAAAGAATTTGCTGAAAATTCAGCAGTTCAATTGTGGCCGTAATAAGGTTCATTGCAGCCATAATGAGGTTCATTGCAGCCGTAATGAGGTTCATTGTGACCACAATAGCCCATATTTAAGGAACGTGTTTACAATAGTAAATATGATAATTTGAAAACGAATTGGAGAGAATATATTATCAAATATTCCAAAGAATAGTTGGTGTTAATTACGATATTTTTCCAAGATACGTTTTCACTTGTATAAAAGGCGCTGGGTCTCCAAGCATTACCGGTATCATATTCTAGGTGCATGTGCTGTGAACTAGCCTCCATTTTCTCCTCCATTACATAAAACTACTTCTTAGTTCATTTGTGACCTCGAAGAAAAGATTGGCACTGGAAATTGCTTGTAACGATCCACTAGCGTACCTAGGTGTTGCTCGACCATCTCCCATGACTCCTCAATCAAGAGAAGTGTACAAGAGAGACCACAGGGATGGAAAGTAAGTAACACTTTCGCCCCCTTTTGTTTGAAGTCTTAAATAATTGCACATAGACAAAATTTGAAATGCAGTTACTTAGGTTAGAATTTCGATATTATGGCTAAACCTGAATTCTTGAATTGCACCAACAAGTGATATCAAAGCAACCTCCATCGCGTTTTTAAGATATTTTTTAGCAAATATATTAATTTCAAATGTTGCAAATAGTTTTTGTGCTTTCTAGAATTTGTTATTTAATTATTTTAAAATGTTCTTGATCAAAAAATTTGAATTTGTCATATTTCTCACCTTTTATGCGATTTAAAATTGATATTATTCAATAATCTTGATTCATCAATATCGAAATAATTATTTGAACAAATCAAGCTGAATTGGAAAAGTTATGCAACAATTTAGGAATTAATTTTGAAATAGAGAATTTCTAGATTGAGTTGTCCCAAAACAGAACCAAAATTGAACTGACAAGCAAGTCAATTGCGGTCGCAAGCCTTACCTTTTATGACTGCAATTGAGTACAAAATTTATTTCTATTTTTGGGGCAACAAAACTTTGAACTGACAGGTTGTGCTTTGCGACAGCAAGACAAATTAATTGTGGCTGCAAGACACTTGATTGTTCTTTACGATCGTAATAATTGAGTACAAGACAAATTATTAGTTGTGTTTTTGATGCAATCAAATTGAACTGATAGGTACTCTTTACGACCGTAATGGTTGTTCTTGCCTCGCAAGACAACAAAATTTTGAAGAAAAATTGACACAAAAAAAATTAAACTGACAAGAAACCATCTTGCGGCCGTAAGGCTTGTCTTTACGGTCGCAATACATGTTCATTGTGTCAATTTTCTAGAATTTCCATATTTGGTATTTTGAATTGTGTCTTCATAAACAAAATAAAAAATCAGTGCCAAATCTGGATATATATAATTATAATTAATATAGTTATTAAGTAATACAATAATTATCTAAATTGAATAAAAAATTAGCTATTATCTATAATTAGTATTCAAGCTAATAAAAGGAAAGATAAAAGTGTCTAATGGTATTCCCTAACATTTAGATTTCACGAAATCAAAAGAATGTGTAAATTGCATAAATGGAAAACAAACTAATAAAATCAAGTATGATGCCAAAAGATGTAATGATGCCTTGGAATTGATACATACCAAAATATGTGGTCCTTTTCCAAAGGCCACTAAAAATGATCATAGGTATTATATCACATTCATAGACGGTCATTCAAGATATGGTCATGTCTATTTGATTAAAGAAAAGGCTAAAGCATTAGGCATGTTCCAAAGTTTTAATGCGGAAGTTGAGTTACAACTTAACAAATGCATAAAAAGGCTGTCAGATCTGATCGTGGTGGTGAATACTACGGCGGCATATATGACAGATTAGGAGAACAACGTCCGGGATCCTTCACAAAATACTTAGAAGAGTGCGAGATTGTGCCAAGCATACATTGCCAGACTCAACTGTAATGAATGGTGTTGCTGAAAGGCGCAATCGCACTCTTAAAGACATGGTGAGAAGTATGATTGCTCGTACAACTCTTCTTGAGAATTTGTTGGGGGGGGGCCTTGAAGACTGCAGCATATATACTTAACAGAGTTCCAACTAAAGCAACTGACAAAACCCCATATAAGATTTGGGTTAGGTGCAAATCTAGCCTAAATCAAATCAAGATCTGCGGCTATCCAGTAGAAGATAGGCCTTATAGGCCAAAGAAAAGAAACTGGATTAAAGAAAAGTTAGTCGTTACTTCATTGGATATTCTGAAAGATCACGAGGGTATAAATTTTACAATCCAACAGAACATACAGTTTTCGGGTCAGGACGTGCGAAATTTTTTGAGGATAATGAGTTTGTGGGAGGGGGGGGATATGACAATAGATTGCATTTTTAAGAAGAAAAGAATGATGATGAGACTATGGACCAAAGTCCGGGATTTTTCAGAATTCTAATACAGTTGAATCTAGAAAATGCATCCAATGTCAACAGCAAACTACATTCTCTTCTCAAATTTCACAGGAAAATGTGAACATAAATGGACCTGAATCAGACCCATATAACAACATTGTCATAGACGATGTAAATGGACGTGCGCCTGTGGGAGATTCGAAATTTGGTAACGATGTTCATGAGCCTGTTACTCAAGAATAACACGACCAGAGCCAATAAGAAGATTCACTAGAGAAAACATAATTACTGAAAGATTTGTTTATCTTCAAGAGCATGAGTTTGACATAAACATGTTTGAAAATCACCCAGAAGATATCAAACAAGCTATGAAAATTCCTAACTCTCAAAAGTGGATCGATGCCATGAATGAAGATATGAAAATCAATGTACGACAATGACGTTTGAGATATTGTTCCATTGCCTAAAGATAAGAAAACCGTTGGTTGCAAATGAATTTTTAAGACCAAGCAGGATTCTAAAGGTAATGTTGAAAATAACAAGGAACGTATAGTCGTAAAGGGTTTCACATAGAAAGAAGGCATTGATTCTAAGGAAACTTTATCTTCGGTTTCATCGAAAGATTCCTTAAGGTTTATATTGGTACTGGTAGCAAATTATGATTTAGATCTTCACCAAATGGATGTAAAGAGAGCGTTTTTTAATGGTGACATTGATGAAACGATCTATATGAAGCAGCCGGAAAATTTTGTGATCAGTGATCAAAAGTCTATGGTGTGCTGACTCAAGAAATCCATTTATAGGCTCAAACAAGCATCTCGATAATGGTATTTGAAATTTCACAATATTATTAGCTCATATGGTTTCGAGTCTAACTTAGTTGATGAATGCATATATCTTAAGTTCTGTGGGAGCAAGTTCACTTTTATTGTCTTATATGTTGATGACATACTGCTCGCAAGTAACGATAAAAATATATTGGATCAAACCAAGAATATTCTATTCATTAACCTTGAGATGAAAGATCTTGGTGATGCTTCATTTGTTTTAGGGATTGAAATACTAAGGGACAAATCCTAAGGTACTCTGAGACTATTCCAAAAAAATTATATCGATAAAATGTTGAGCAGGTATGGCATGAAAGACTGTAAACCAGATGATACACTCGTAGATAAAGGAGACAAGTTCAGTCTCGGACAATGTCCCAAAACTGATTTAGAAAAGGATGTCATGAAAGACATCCCATACGCGTCCATTGTACGCAGTCTCATGTATATCCAAGTGTGCACAAGACCGGACATAGCCTTCATCACTGGAATGTTAGGACAATATTTAAGTAACCCATGTATGGAGCACTGGACGACAACCAAGAAGGTGCTGAGATACCTAAAGAAGACAAAAAGATTATATGCTCACATATCGAAGATCGGAAAAGCTCAAGGTCGTTGGATATACCGATTCTAATTTTGGAGGATGCGTGGATAACATGAAATCAATATAAAGATACATCTATATGATGTCAGACGGTGCTATGTCGTGGAAGAGTGCTAAACAAACATTAATAGCACCATCCACAATGGCGGTCGAGTTTATTGCATGCTACGAAGTCTCAAACCATGGTGTATGGCTTAAGAATTTTGTCACTAGGTTGAAAGTAGTTGCTTCTATTGCTGTTGACATTGTTATGTGACAATAATTCTGCCGTGCTCTTTGCGACAAACAACAGAAGCTCGACCAAGTCTAAGTACATAGACATCAACTTTCTGGCAGTAAAAGAGAGAGCGGAAAATAATGAGTTGAAGATAGAACATGTGGGTATAAACTCCATGATTGCAGATTCCCTTACAAAATGACTACCACCTAAGAAGTTTCATGAGCATGTTGCTCATATGGGTGTAGTATCTATTTTAGGATAGTTAGGGAAAATATGGGAGTCTGAATTTGTTTTTGGTTCTATGCTATGTAATTTGTAACAAGAATGACATATACAAATTATATTTTGAATCTCATTGTTTTATCTCTTTAAAGTTTTGACCTCACTAAAGTAAAGATTAAGGGTGACCCCCTTTTGAAAATAGGCACGTATAATCACACTCTCGTGTAATTTCCGAACTATATGTCCATAATCTAATTTATGTCATCCAACTTGTATTTGGAACCGTGATTTATGTCGAGATAGGCACGCAGAAAATGTGGCGACATCGCTTAAGTCCCTTGTTGATACAACTAGTGAACCGAATTGGTTAAGAAGTATGAAAAGAAAGTCATAAAAGTTAAAGTAATCTGCAGATTCTCAAATATATGTAATTAAAAGGATTACACTTGTCCATGTGAGAGATTGTTGTAATTGAGATGCCAAATCCAATAAATAAAGTTTGGACAATGTGCTATACGATTAATATATCGCATATTATCACTAATACGAGAAGTAATATCAGATATGCCATAAATGTTATTAATTTATACAAGGACATAATACATATTTCGCTAAGATTTTGGGTATAAATAAATATGAAATTTAATGTGAATTAATTATAATTTTTTATGGATCGACTATAATTAATTAAACTAATTATGAAATTTAATGTGAATTAATTATAATTTTTTTATGGATCGATTATAATTAATTAAACTAATACTAGTGTTATGTAAAGTTATAAATATTATTTGGGCCAAATCTAAAGGTTTTGAATCAAAGCCCAAGCAAAATAAAAAAATTCGCAATTGTCTTGCGATCGCAAGGGTCTCATTTTGTGGCTGCAAAGAATCATTAGAGACTTGAAAAGAATCTGCTGAAAATTTAGCAGTTCAATTGTGGCTGCATTAGCCATCTTTGCGGCCGCAAGTGACTTGGCATACTTCATGCCAATTTTGGATCCAAGTCGATTGCGACCATAATAAGATCCATTGTGATCCAAGAGACTTGCGTAGAGGCAGAAAACCTTGCCTTATTTTGCCGATATCTTTCTAACTTGTGTTCCAAACAATACCAAATTTAAGGAATGTGTTTACAACAGTAAATATGATAATTTGAAAAATAATTGGAGATAATATATTATCAAATATTTCAAATAATCTTTTATATTAATTACGATATCTTTTCAAGATACATTTCACTAGTATAAAATGCGTTAGGTCTCCAAGCATTACCAATATCATATTCTAGGAACATTTGTTATGAATTAGCATTTTCTCCACCATTACAGAAAACTATTTCTTGGTTCATTCTTGACCTCGAAGAAAAGATTGGCAGTGAGAATTGCTTGAAATGATCCACAAGCGTACCTCGATGCTGCTCGACCATCTCCAACGACTCCTCGATCAAGAGAAGTGTACAGGGGATACCGTAAAGATGGAAAGTAAGTAATGCTTCTGCCCTCTTTTATTTTATGCCTTAAATAATTGCACAGAGGCAAAATTTGAATTGAAATTGCTTAGGCTAGAATTTCGGTATTATGGCCAAACCTGAATTCTTGAATTGCACCAACATTTGCATCTTGAAACTTTACCGATAAATTAACAAAGTTATCAAAGTAAATATATCTCCATCCTCAAATTAAAATTTACAAAATTAATTAAGTTGTACATTATAATGTAAAAATATACATGAAGTTCATGCAATTTATTTTTTGTAGTCCAATTCAGATATGTTGTGTTCCAGCAAAATTCTGTTTGAACTAATTATATTAGTTGATTTTTATTTGAAGGAACACAATTAATGTGGTGTGAAGCATATAACTGCTTGATCGAGTAATAACTTTGCTATCACTTATCAAAATAAACAAATAACAACAATGAGAAGTCAAACAAAAATTTATATTAGTACATTTTTCTTCAATTTTGTTCGAACAAAAAATAGTGTAATGAGAAAATATTTGTATTTGCCACTTACTGCAGTATAAACCTTCTTGTTGGCCTTTTTAGTGCATACCCTTAGAAGGTTCCAATATTTAATTAAAATTTAGTTTATTGACGCCGATGATGTACCAAAGTCATAGGCATTTGATCCCTTCTCATGAAAAATATATTTTATATCTCTAATTAATTGAAATTTTTAATGTTGCATGATGACCATATTTATATATTCGTGACGTAGGGTTTGGAGTGAAAAATTGGTCAATACTTATAGTATTTAGGTTAAATTAGGATCAAAAGCATGCAAGTTTGTGGTACTTCTCAATTATGTATTTGAATGCATACATAAGAAAATCGAGGCCAAGCAACCCCAAATCAAAGCTCGGGACACCAAGCAGAGTAGTAACAAGCACACAGACTACTTGTTTGCAACCCACAAGAAATTTCTTCCAGGTCGCAAGCTAGTTAGTGGACCCATTTGACAGAAGGCTGCCCACATGATGCTCTGCTGACATTCCTGCAGACGCAAGCAACTCTCAAAAAGCGCCAGCGAACTTTGCAACTCCAGAAGACAAAGAAAGAGATCAAGTACATCTGACCCGCAAAGATTTTCTTGCGGGCCGCAAGCACCCAAAGGAGTTAAGGAGTTCTGACAGCCTGTCAAAATGCAATTTTCACAAGGCCTTGCGACCGCAAGGAAATCCTTGCAGGCAGCAAGAAAAGAGTTCGAAAGAAATTGCTTGAGGATTAAAGACATAATTGATTGCTGCAAATCTTGTCTCTTCATATTTTCAATTTCAACTTGGAGACAAAGCTTTTGAGAGGGAAAATAGATCTAGGCCAAGGAAGAGAAGAAGGAGAAGAGGTTGTAGACTAACGGGATTTTTCTTCGGTTTTATTTTTCTAATCTCTTTTTCTTGTTGTAATGGATTCATTTATTGTACTTGTTTTTGCCATGAGAGACTAATCACATCTCTAGGGTATGAGTGTAGCCCGAAACTTGCTTACTAGATAATTAATTGATTTGGATTTGATTGTTGAGTTTTATTGCTTCTTTTTAATTTAATATTCATCTTAAAGTGAGAATCAAAATTCTAACCAAGAAGAAGCACCTAAGCACTAAGAGGACCTGAAAAGAATGCTCAACGTCTTAGAGGATTATGCTAGAAATTGTAAATTCGAATTATAAGTGTGTAACTGCCAAGTAGTTCGCTTTGCTAGATCTAACGCAGCATGTTCCTCACATTTGGTCGAGTTTAGGTCTTGAGTAGTTTTAAGCCCCAATTAGTCTGAGAAAACAACACTTAAAGTTAAATTTAGATTGTCAATATTCATAACGACCAACAATTATACCAATCGATCCTTTTTAATTTAAGCAAGTGAAAGGTGAACTCAATAACCCTAAATCCTAATTCCCAATCAAAACAACAATTTTAATTCTTCTCTTTATCTTTTTGCACTTTCAAACAACCGGAAACAAACCAATTAAATCTTTGATCGCCTAGAATTGAATCATTAATAATAGATTATGAATCGAACTATTCCTGTGAATATGATATCTTAAGTATATATCAAAATAGACGTGTTGTACACTTACAACCCATACGATATTAAATAAGGTATTAAAACTTGAGAAACTTATCACACCATAGATACCGCATCACTACATCAAGTATTTGCAATCTTTTACAAGTGACAACTTGGTAGGGAGCTTTATCTTTGGCTTAGACACTAGTTTTATTTGAAATTAAATAACTCTTATCTATTATAATTAGGTACCTAATAATTTCGTCCGGTCTGGATGGATCAGAGACAAACATAAAAACTTTCCCTTGAGATCTTGTTAATAGTTCATATAATAAAAACCACAGGAGTTCCTGACATTGACATGTATATTCAGAGTTCTATAAAATTTTGTCAGTACTTTATTGCACGCTCAAAACCTTTTTTTTTTTTTGAGAGAGAGAGAAAACCAACTTAGATTACTACAACTTACAGTCTTGGATCACTAAAAAAGTTCACCAAAAAGTTTCCAAGAAATTCACCACTGTCCTTTCTCCTTTGTAGCCTTTCATGACTGTTGCTCTTACACTATTCCCAGCTAGCTAGCAGTGTCCCCTGTTAGTTCTTGTTTTTCACTCATTTAATTTCAAATACTTATTGACAAAAAAAATTCAAATTTTGGCAAATGGTAGTTCCTTCCTCTGTTCTTTTTCTTTTCTCTTTTTTCTTAATTTGGATTGTATTTGTATGGTTCTATCTGTAGTGAGCTACAGACTCTGTATTTGTTTTTTTTTTGTTTTCCTTTAATGATTGACATGCATGATTTGTAAAAAATTACTTAGGCGGAGGAGAAGATTTGAATATGGAAATAATGCTAGTAGCAAGTATCCAAACGCACCACTACAAAACAAACAAATACTTATCTCAATTTATTACCAGAAAAGAAGGGAAAACGAGCTAATGGTGAGAGAAAAAGGTGTCACCACGAACAAAAGTTTTGGTGCTTGACACGAGGGATAATTAATTAAACCCATTTTTCTCTCTGATTAACTAGAGCCACTAAAGTTGCTTGTAAAAGGACAACAGAAGAAAAGTGGAACAAGTCCTAAACTGAAACTCAGAAAGCATCAGAATTGCATGATTGTACTGTGATAAAATGCATGATATTCGATAGGTTGTTGAAAGGGAAGAGGAAAAAGGAACGCAAACACTATCCCATCAAACACTATGGTTTAGAATATTTCCATGTCAGAGCCCTTTAACCTTTCTTCGTCCTGCATGAAAAGATTTGAACAGTCACCTCCTTTTTCCTCCCATGATTGATCTGCAATGCAGCCTTTTGTGCAAGGCATTGCCACCTCAATCAATACTGTCGTTCTCTCAATTATTTCTGTATTTTCCTCTGCGATTTTGAGTCCTTGACACCATGTGACACAAAGATATCATTGTTTTGTAATAACATAATGTATACAGTATACTAATGAACTTGATGTTGTGGTACATTACGTGTAAAATTTGACCTTTTGCTGATACATTCTCCGACAAGATGCAGATAGTTGCACAATGTCAACATCTATATTCTCTAGGGGTGTAAATGGGTCGGGTTTCGTATAAATTTTCAACTCGTTAGATTTCATTCGGGTTGTAGTGTTTTCAAACCGTAACCAATCAACCAAAAATAAAAACCATTGAATTCATATTTTATTTAGGCGATCGGATTTCGCGGGTTTCACAAACTTCAATATTTCACACAATTTTTTTAATGATACAAAAGTAAAAGTAACAATTGAAAATAATTTAAACAACACATTGGCGTCGCGTACTAAAAACTAAAATTAAGAAGTTTGACAAAATATATACATGTAAGCTTGTAACGAAAATCGAATAAAAAACTTAATTGCTAACAGTATAATGTCTAATTAAATATAAAAGGTCGGGTCGGGTTTCATTCACGTTTTATTCTGCAATCCGTACCGACATATTAGATGTCGGGTTCGACAAAATAAAAACCGTAACCGACCATAAAAAATCGAAATCCGCATTTTTCGGATTGGATTGGTCGGGTCGGTCGAGTTAATCGGGTTAGACGGGTTGGATTTACACCCCTAATATTCTCCACCCTGAATTTATATATTCCTATCTGTTTAGAAAATATAAATTCATAATCTCTCCTTTTTTTAAAATATAATCATTGTTAGAACCGGGGGGGCTTATTTTAAGCAATTCTAGAAATACCGAGGTCTAATTGGCAATTGCAATGAAGTTTTAACAATTCAAGCACAAGCAATTTCTAAACAAAATTAATAATGAAATTAAAGAGAAGAGTTTAGAAAATGCAAACAAAGCAATCCAAGAGACACAAGGATTTTAACGGAGTTCGGATATTGACGATCCTAGTCTCCGGGACCCCCGACCCCCCGACACGGTAACAAGGTCGAGCCGATTCACTAGACAACACAAGTGAATTTACAACTTCGGAATTGGAGCTCTCTTACACACACTGGTGGAGCACCAACCCTAACACGGGGTGTCGAACTCGGTCTCGCTTACACACACCGGTGGAGAACCGAGCCAACGAAAAATAAAGTAACAAAAAATATAATCGAATAGATGATGAGATAATAAACACTCAACACAATCTCTCTGAGAATTTAGAATAATTAGGATCAATGAGATTGAGTCTTTGAGCTAAGGTTTGGCTATGTGTTTTAAGCTCAACAATGGTGGAACTAAGGGTTTTGCAATGTAGGATTAGTTGGAGAAGAAGGGGGTGAAGGGTCTCTTTTATATATAGCTTGAAACACTTGCATTCTTGGCTGAAATTCAATTAAAACGTTATATAACTGTCCAAAACGTTACATAACGTTTTTCCCTAGAATTGGACCGTTGGATCTGTCAGAATTCGACCGTTATATTGTCCAGATATTTTCCGAAACGTTATATAACGTTCTAAAACGTTACATAACGTTCTGGCAACTTTAAGGCACATGTTCTGCCAATTTTGTGCCTATTTCAAACGTTACAGAACGGAAAAAAAATTTCCGAAACGTTATATAACTTGCTAAAACGTTATATAACGTTTTGGCTGTTCATTTCAATCTTCAGTCTTGAAATAGTCATAACTTTTGATTCGTAGCTCCGATTTCAGTCATTTTCGAAGCGTTGGAAAGGTCTTGATGAACTCTACACTTGTTCTCAAATTATCACTTGGATTTTCCAAACTTTTCTTCTTTGATTTTTGCATTTAAGTCCCTACAATTAAACTTAATGCACAAGAAATGGTTAAATTCAATTTTGTTTTTGCAAATCAAACAAACTTACGAAAGTTTGAGTCAACAATCTCCCCATTTTGTTGATTTGCAAAACCTTAAACATATGTGCCCAAATAATTTTCAATTTGATTTCAATATGGCACATATGGTTTCTCCCCCTTTTGGAAATCAAACAAAAGGTGCATCTTAAAATTTTAAATTTAAAGCAATGCTCCCTCTCAATTTGATAATTCTCCTTCAATTAAATGCACAATTATAATTTAGCAACAAGGCTCCCCCTCAATTTGTGCATTTCCTAGTAATCAATTATTCAACCCTAAATGAGAATTTTCTAAAAGTTTTGCGGAAGCGTATTTTTATTAGGGCTAACAATTATATGACCTTGTTTGAGTTTGATTGAGTTATTTAAGGCACAATTCACACAAAATTTTGCTCCCCCTAAATGTATGGCAATTGGCATTGGGGGGTTCTATTCACGAATTTCCTAAATTTGCCCTTTAGGCACCCAAGCAACCTTTGGTTGGTTGCTTCCCTTCCTAAGGGTGCACTCCAACGAAATATGCCCATTCTTGCAACAATAGTTGCATATGGCACTAGTTGGAGGATTACCATTTGCATTTAACACGTTTGCCTTCACAAACTTAGTGCGGTAATCGTTTCTCAATTGTTGTGCCTTGTTGTTCGATTGGTTCACAAAATCGAAGTTTGGTTTAGGCACAAGCTTTGGTTGAGACACAATTTTTGGTTTTTGATTGTGTCTTCCGCCATATTGAGCAATTGTATGGCGTTTTGGTTCATATGCCCAACCGTTTGGTCCCCTAAAATATGCATTGTTGGACCATGAAGGGTTGAAGTACCTAGGTACCGGTTTGGGTTTGGTATGGCTTCCATTGTTGAACAGGTACCTAAATGCATGATTTGGTATATTGCCCTTCTTTGGGACGTTTGCATTTTTGTCATTGGTTTTTCCCTCATTTTTAGGGCCTTTGGGTTCTTTGGATGACAATTGAGAAGATGAACTCTTTCCAAATCCCAAACCCTTTTTGTCATGGGGTTTTTGGCCCTCAAATATTTTACTCAAATCCAACTTATTTTTGCCTAAAGCACAAGAGGACTTGAAGGCTTTATTTTCAATTTCAAGTTTGGTTACTTTGAACTCAAGATCAAGAATTTTGTTATTTAACCCCCCAATTATGCAATCTTTACTCATGAGGGTTTGGTTTGATTCAATAAGGAGTTTGTTTAGTCTAGCAATTTCAATTTTCAATAACTCCTCATTTGACACCTCACTTGTATCATCACAATAATCATCCGATTCACTATCGGATTTCAACCCTAAACAAAAATTAACCTCAATGGGTTTAGGGTCTAGATATACCTTTGCCTCATCGATAGAGGTGGAGGTGCTAGCTTCATCTTTGGTGACTTCATCCACCGTTTGCTCCTCCTCTAATGGTTGCACCTCTTTCAACGAGTGCTTCTCCTCCATTGCATCATTCTTCTCAACTTGTCCGAAAGCAAACCTCTTGATAAGCTCGATCACTCTCGGGTCGGTTACGTTGTTCTTGGAGATGATGGCATCAAAGTCAACCTTCCCTTCATCCACCAAGGCTACAAAGGCATGGTGGTCATCCCCTTGGTAATCTTCACTCAATCCCCCATTTTTGAACATTTGTTCTAGCAATTTGGTTAGAATGGGGATGTCTTTGCTTGCATCTATCCCAGAATCCCTAAAGGGTGAGACAAATTGGGATTCTTGGTTGAAGGTGGAGGTTGAGGCATGGTGATGGTAGTTTTGGTTGGAGGTGGAGGCATGGTAATGGCTATCATTTCGGGCCTCCAATGCTATGGTTTTGGCTTGATCATCATGTCCCCCAAGTTGCCGAAGGGTTTCCTCGTAAGTTTTGAGAAACGAGTACACTTCTTCGAGTGTGAAGGGAACTTCTCTAGCATTGTTCATGGCCTCCAACGAGCTCATGTACGCCCTCCATGACGACCTCCATTGCATCACCCTAATGAGCTTGGTTGTGATCTTGAATGGCTCCATTGGATCACCTATTTCAACCAAATCATTAGTTAGTATTGTGAGTCGTGTGTAAATGTCTTCAACGGACTCACTTTCACCAATTCTAAAGTTTTCGAATTGTGAGTGCAATCCGGCTCCTCTAGATCGTTTGAGCAATGCATTGCCTTCATATTTGTGAAGCAATGCATGCCACATGTCATAGGCATTATTTGCATCCCCTAGAATTGGGGCAATTGACTCATGTATGGATGTCAAAATGGCATTTACGGCAAGGTCATTTTGCCTTCTTCTAGCTAACGAATCATTGGTCAATTGGTTTGTTTTGGGGTCATATACCGGTGTGTATCTAATGGTGACCAAATCCCAAAGATCAAGGAGATTTAAATAGTTGGTCATTCTAATTTTCCAATACCCGAAATTTTTGCATTTTGGTCCTAAAACCGGGGGTAGTAAAATTTGCCAATTAGTTGCCATAAAATTTGGACCTTTGCTTGCAACTAACAACAATTAATTAGCAAGCTCAACTTGCTCTGATACCACTTTGTTAGAACCGGGGGGGGGGGGGGGCTTATTTTAAGCAATTCTAGAAATACCGAGGTCTAATTGGCAATTGCAATGAAGTTTTAACAATTCAAGCACAAGCAATTTCTAAACAAAATTAGTAATGAAATTAAAGAGAAGAGTTTAGAAAATGCAAACAAAGCAATCCAAGAGACACAAAGATTTTAACGGAGTTCGGATATTGACGATCCTAGTCTCCGGAACTCCCGACCCCCCGACACGGTAACAAGGTCGAGCCGATTCACTAGACAACACAAGTGAATTTACAACTTCGGAATTGGAGCTCTCTTACACACACTGGTGGAGCACCAACCCTAACACGGGGTGTCGAACTCGGTCTCGCTTACACACACCGGTGGAGAACCGAGCCAACGAAAAATAAAGTAACAAAAAATATAATCGAATAGATGATGAGATAATAAACACTCAACACAATCTCTCTGAGAATTTAGAATAATTAGGATCAATGAGATTGAGTCTTTGAGCTAAGGTTTGACTATGTGTTTTAAGCTCAACAATGGTGGAACTAAGGGTTTTGCAATGTAGGATTAGTTGAAGAAGAAGGGGGTGAAGGGTCTCTTTTATATATAGCTTGAAACACTTGCATTCTTGGCTGAAATTCAATTAAAACGTTATATAACTGTCCAAAACGTTACATAACGTTTTTCCCTAGAATTGGACCGTTGGATCTATCAGAATTCGACCGTTATATTGTCCAGATATTTTCTGAAACGTTATATAACGTTCTAAAATGTTACATAACGTTCTGGCAACTTTAAGGCACATGTTCTGCCAATTTTGTGCCTATTTCAAACGTTACAGAACGGAAAAAAAAATTCCGAAACGTTATATAACTTGCTAAAACGTTATATAACGTTTTGGCTGTTCATTTCAATCTTCAGTCTTGAAATAGTCATAACTTTTGATTCGTAGCTCCGATTTCAGTCATTTTCGAAGCGTTGGAAAGGTCTTGATGAACTCTACACTTTTTCTAAAATTATCACTTGGATTTTCCAAACTTTTCTTCTTTGATTTTTGCATTTAAGTCCCTACAATTAAACTTAATGCACAAGAAATGGTTAAATTCAATTTTGTTTTGCAAATCAAACAAACTTAGGAAATTTTGAGTCAACAATCATAATTATGTATTCCAAATTCCAAAAATATTTGTGAAAGGACGTCACTTTAATTTGTTAAGGTTGGAAGTACCAGAGAGCAATCACGCAACAAGAAAGAAGAAAATTAAGAAAAGATCAGAACACAGATTTACGTGGGGAATTCTCTAGAGAAAGAAAGCTCAAGGCTGCCGCCAAACAAATTTCACTACGTACTCAAATTCAATTACACACAATTACATGGGAGAGTTATGTATATATATATAAACCAATCCACACATAAAACCCACTAAAGTATTTCAATGCAATTTGACTTTTCAGAAATAATTTGACTTTGTAACCTCAGACACTGGCGGATGCAACATTGATTAGGGGTAGGCACGTGCCTACCCCTGGATTCTAAAATTTTTCGTACGCTCAATGATATTAGATATGGTGCCTACCCCTGGATTGGTATTGTGCTTACCCCTGGACGGATTCTATTGCTATTATAAAATATTAATGCTAAAGAGAAATGAAAACAAACAAATTTCATCAGTAAAAACACTTACCGATTGAAATATAATAAAAATAACAATACAATAAAAATCAATCAATTTAAGTACTACATGTGAAGTGATTCTTGCTCAACTTCATAAATAAGCAAAAGAAATATTGCTACACAACTTTGTCTATCTAGTAAAAATGTCATTTTGAGTTTTATTTCAATATGGTCATATGAGTTCTAGATTTTTAGTTCAATTCACCTGAGGTGAATCAATTGATATGACTTTAATTCATTTATTGTTTGATTATAGCTGATATCTTTATTTTGAACATTGTCAATCGATGTTTTACTATGTCGGTGTGAGACATATGATGAATTGAATGAATGTACACAATACCTTGTCAAAAAAAACATTAGGGTATGTTGTTCGATTTATCATCATTGATTTGATTTAATTTGTAGGAGTTATTATATTATATTTATATTTAATTTGGTAATATTTAAGGGCAAATTAGTTTTATGCCACTATAAAACTTACAAATTGTCAAAATATCACTCGGAAAAAAATTGTCAACTGTCACTGTCGATACTCGATCTCTAAACAAAAAAGTGACCGATAGTGACATTTTAACAAAAAAAGTTACAATTTTGATGTTTTGTAGTGGCAAAAATCAAATGTCCCCAAACAAACCATACTCTTTAATTACTATGGTATTCAATATTTTGACGAAATTTATTTTCTTGTAAGTAGTGCCTACCTCTGATCATAATCCTGGATCTGCCACTGACCTCAGACACCGCTCGCATGGAACTACTACAGAAAGGGAATATTATAGCCCCCATTTAATAGCGGTCATACACGAATACCACTATAATAGACCTATTATACCGGATACAGGGCCTTCTGACCCTTTAGCAGCTTCTCTATTATAGCCATTGTTTGTCCGTTATAATAGCCCTTATAAGACCGCTATAACAGAGCATTTATGTAGTTGTGGGGGGGCTGCTGCTCTCCTGTCATCCTCCACGTACTTCTGAAATCAGACCCACATACATTACAACTTTCGGATCCACATTAGTTACACGATGAAGTTTACGTGAATTTCTCGTGATTACATGACAACACAATTTCTGAGAATAATACAAAGTTACAAGAGATAAAATAATTTGCCTATCGTGTTGAGATGCTCAAATATGAAGAGCGGTCTATTTATACTGAAGTGTTGCGATGATGTTTGCATGAGCTATATCAAGAACTAGTAAATTTTGTCGGAACTTTTAACCATTATGGTTGAGCCATAAATTAACAGGAAAGCAAGAACTACATGATCCGAGAAAGAAACAGATCCTCTGCACACAAGGGGGCAGGAAAATCTTGTCCACCATGAAGTTGGACCAACCGATTGTTGACACATGGCACACTCTCTCAAGTTGATAAATAAGCTTTATTATCTTTTCTTTTAGTGTTTAAATCTGAACTTTCAATATATGGGCAGGAAATTCATGCTTACATATATGGGGTCCGAATCTGCTGCTCGTAAATCCCTACTTGTCTTCGATCCGACCGCTCGATCGCCACGAACGGCTGTGATTTGATTCAGGGGGCAGATGCTTTGGCCGTTAGATGAGTTTTGAACGATCCAGATCGAAACAAGTAGAGAAACAAGCAGGAATTTACGAGCAAGAGATCCGATTCCACATATATGTGGGGAGGAGCCGAGGAGATCTATGCTCCAGTGGAGATCTTGACGGAGGCGTTCTCTTACCGGAATATTGGATTTAGTGCAATGAATAGAACAATGTTGCGCAATGATATATTGTAATTTGTTAAAAACAATGGTGCCCGATATATATATATGTTGGTAATAATAAAATTAATGCCTGATTAATTTTGTTATTTTGTTATACCATAACAAAATTAATCAGTGATGGGTTAGGCGACAATGACATGATGCTACTGTTAGACTGTATAGGTACAGTACCAATACGATAAAAAAGCAAAAGATGAAAAAGATTGGCCACTTCAAAGCATCGCTTTCAGTGCCAATCCATCTCTATTTGTGTGCCACAGGTATCTTCTCTCAAACTTAAGTTAAGGCACTCTCAAATTAATACTCATCTTCTCTATTTGTGTGCCACAGGTATCTTCCCATATTAAAAGACACTCTCAAATTAATTAATACTTGTGTTCAGCCGCTGCCATTTTTTCCAAGAAAAAAAATTAATACTTTTGTTAGAAATACTAATTACCTTAAAATTAGATGGCATAATGTTGAATGGTTTCAAAGAGTACAGATTTAAAATCTCAATAGCACTAAAAAGTTTAATTTATGATCTTTTACCTGTCAAAAGAATAAATTTAGTGATCATGCGCATAATGTTGAATTGCTGACTGCTCACTAGAAATATCTTTGGAATATATATGGTAAATTTTTGCGCTCAATCGTCTACCAAAACAAAATTAAAAGAATTTTATTTAGGAGGGAAAAATCTCAAAATGCCATATTTTAGTATTTTTTTAAAAATAAATTTATAATAATATACTTGTAATTTAATAATGACTAAACTTGATCACTCAACACTGCAAATTATAATACAAAAAGTTCATTTTTTTTTTACAATTTTCTGGTAACAAAACCGAACAAATATAATAACAAGAACATATGCTCACTTGTGGAATTGCTTCAATTGAATTATACATTTAAAAACAAACCTTAGTAACAAAATTGCAAAGAAAAACTACTTTCTAGATTAATCACAATTCAAAATTTATAATACAATTAATGCGTTCAATTTGATTCTTGGGTTCTTCTAACTCTTAACCTTACGGTACATATATTTCTGGAATATTATGCAAATTAAAAAAAACTTAAATTTCATGTGTTCTTATTATTTAATTTGGATGTGTTCAAATTGAAGTCATGTTAGATTTGATCCGTCATTTATCATACATCCACTAAAACTTTTCTACTAAATATACTAAATTATTTGATTCAAGATTTAAACAATTTTCAATTTAATCCAAATATAATAGATGTCCTATCAAAGAAAATAAAATATACTTCTTTAATTTTGATTCTTTAATCTCAATAATATTTCTTGAGAATATGTAAGGTAAGAATTGAATTGATCTATATAATTGTGTTAGAAACATCTATTTTAAATTCTCAACACTTCATATCCAAGATCGATCAATAAATCAAAATTATCTTGCAAAAAAATAAAATGAAAATGTATATTTAATTAATACACAAGCATGCAAGATGCAAGTAGTGAAAGTCTAAAGGGTCGGGCCGGACTTTACAAGGGCTGGGCCTAGAGGGCCTACGAAAGGGTCGGATAAGGGCCGGATCTAAAGAGGACTTAATAGGGGTCGGGTAATAAGGGTTTTGTTCTAAGGCCCAGCCCTTATCAGGCCCTCGGGGTTGCAGAGGGCCGGATTAGGGCCGGGTAATAAGGGCTTTGGTCTTTTTAAAAAAAATTTAATTGTGAAAAAGTTGATAAGGGTATGAGGGGTTGGCGTGGGTAAGAATTGCAGAGGGCCGGATCAGGGCCGGATGAGGTCGGAGCTTGAAAGGGCCAGGTAAATATGAGCCTGTATTTTTGGAACAAATCCGACATTTCTAAGACCGGACTCTTTCAAAATCTTACTAAGAACCGAATCTCAATCGAATCTGACAGAGACTTTACAAGAACCGAGCTAAGGATCAAAAATTTATGGCATATCCCTAGATGCAAGCAATCAAAATCCCTAAACTCAAACTTTAAATCAGAGCAATGCAAAAAAGCGTGTCTGCTTTTAATTTCACCTCACCACACTCACTTCACTACGTGCCACGTGGGAGTCATTTCATTTCAATATTTCATGCATGTGCACAGAGTAGGTGTGAGCGGTTGGGACTTGGGGGCCCACACGGCCTTTCCATGGCCGCTTGTACGGGCCTCATTGAATAAACCACTGGGCCCACCATTTGCGGAGCAGAGATAGGTGGTGGGTCCCACCTATACAGCATGGTGAATAAATCAGCATCCAGTACCACTGTACCACTGTACCAGCAGACACTACTACACAGTAGCAAGATGCATGCATGGTCCAGTTAAAGTGATTCAGTATTTCAGTGTACTGTTATTAATAAGAAAATAAACAAAACATTGGATTCGTGCGTGCATTTTGGGAAGGGATAATATAATAATACTGACTCAAAAAGAAGAAAACAACAAACAAAGAAAAGAGGTTGCAAATTTGGTAGAGCGAAACTGCGAAAGTATAAATAAAGGGTCTTTCAAAAAAAAAAGGGATACGGATCATTTTTTATTTGGTGTCCCTTTTCTGTCTTTCTGATTGTTCGTTTATATTGGATTTATTGGTACAGCCTTGAGGTGGATTAGAATAATGGATACTCTTCACCATTTTTTTAATCTGAATATATGCATGCTTGGTGGAAACAATTGTAAGGTGGCACTGTGAATTTAACAATTGTTGGTTTGTTTTTTCTGTAAAGTTGAACAGTATCTCAATGTCACTTTGATGAAGTAGAACAACAGATTCATATAAATATCCAAATCAATGCAAGTTCCTTCCCAAATCCCAATTATCTTTGTTCAGTGACTTGGTTTTTTTTTATTTGATCCAGTGACTTAGTTGATTGTATACTGAATTCTGACGTGCTGAAGAAATTCCCTTTTTCCATACTGATTTTATTACAGGGATAGAAGAGAATGTCAGACTATGGTGAATTTGATAGGATTTAAGTAGCAAGTACTACCCATTAACTCTGCAATTAAACAAAAACTGACAAGCAAAAAGGCTCAACACCCCAGATCTAAACAGAGATCTGTCTCTGAACTTTATTATTGCATTAATTAACCATTTTTCCTCACTGGGTATCTAGGCTTAATTGGGCCACAATTTTCAGCTCTAAGCCAGTACATTTTTTGTTGGTATAGTGTTGGCTAAGAACAATTGAATTCACTAAATTACCCAAAAAAACAATACATTCTTGTACTGGTTATTTTAAGTACAAGAAGGTAGGTTTGGACCTTGACATCTTTAGACTAGTGTAAGCATATTATTATCTTTAGACTTATGTAAAAATGCTATAATAAAAGGATCTTTATTATCCCTAAGAAAAATGTTAATCCTCAATTCAGATACTAATTTTCAATACTAATTTTGCCTATTATATAAAATGATGGCATCCCTTCTTCTTTCTTCAAGAATTCTCATTATTCAAAATACTTTGCAGCAGCCACAAATCAATTAAAAAGCTCTATATTATTTGCTCAAAACTCTTAAGCTTAACTACTCTAAATCAATCAAATCTCTTGTGAGATTAGGAGATTACTTTGTAATTTATTCTTTAGCCTTCGTGCTTGCTTTTGGCGTTATTCTCTATCTTTGTGTATAAAGAGACCAAGTTCAACCTTGCAAAAGATCTTTGGTGTTTAGTGCAAACGGCTTGACCTTGTTACTCCGTCGGAGGGGTCGGAAGTTCCTAAGAGTAAGCTAGTCAATAGTCGAACTATGTTAATAATTGCAATAACAAAGTGGTATCAGAGCATGTTGAGTTTGATAACTAAGACACACTTAGTTCCCAAACAAAGATCTGTAGAATGGCAACATATAGACATGTCAAGGAACTCCCGATTTTGGGTGCCGGTTGCAAAGCTTTTGTTCATTTGAAAAAGTGTATGGTAAATTGCCTAGAAATTTGTGATCTTTGGGAAGCCATACAAGAAATATTTATTCCAGCATATAACAAAAATATCGGTAAATTGGAATACCAATGCCAATTAAGAAAAAGAAACTTAATCAGTGCTCATGATATGTGGCAAGTTCTAATAAAACAGTATTGAGGGAAATTACCAAATTAAAAGAAACAAAGTAGTTGGTTTAGATACAAGATATGAAAATTTTAGAATTGAAAAAATGAGAGTGTGAGTATATATACCATAGACTTACTATTCTCATAAATGAATTTATTGAAATAGAAGAACCTTTGACTAACAATAAAATTGTAGGTAAGCTTTTTCATACCATGATTGTGCGACCAAATTGGCAAGACTTTGTTGGAGCTCTTGAGGCGATAAATGGAAGAGATGTCGAATCATTCACACCGGATGAAATCTATACCCCATTTAGATCATTTGAAGAAACTCTCAAAAAAACATCTAACAAAAACTAAGAAAGCAAGGACGTTGCCTTTCAGGTCCAAAATTTCAAACAAAACAATGCATCTTCTTCTTATTTTTGATCAACTAATGAAAATCCTTTCAAGAACATTGGTCAAGATCAAGAGAAAGAAACCTAAGTTCTCGCTAAAATGCTACAAGGTCTTTTTGCTTTTGAGAAGTATAACGGTAAGCGAGAAAGCAAAGGAAAAAAAGGTGATGTGTGCTATGTGCGAGAAAAGGACAGATAATTCATACTTGCTATAAGATCTTTCCACAACTAAGAAGTCAAGACAAAGATGAGAGACAAGATCGCAAGGAATATGCTAAGAAGGATAGCTATAAGGGCAAGAACAAGCCTAAAAGCCGTGCACGTCGATAGGTGAAATCATACCAATGAAAAAAGTGAAGAATCTTGAAGTTGAGATCGATGAGGAGAAGAAGGTAAACTACTCGCTCATGGCACTAGTGGGTGATGAACTAACCTCAAGCGACATTGACTCGATCATCGCTAGCAAAAACATCACTGATCCGATAACAATTGAGATACTCAAGAACACAATGTTAGCAAAAGCGAAAAAGCTTGAGATCAACTTGGAGGAAAACAATGAGATTAAAGGAAATGAAGAAGCTAGCTCTTCATCCTCCAAAGAGGATGCCAAGGTACATCTAAACTCAAAAGATTGTGACTCTAAGCCAATGAGTACCTCATCATACGACTTAAGTGATGATGAGGATGAGGATGAGAACCTATCTAATGATACAAGCATTTTTATCTAATGAGAAATCTCTAAAATTTTAAATTGTTAGATTGAACAAACTTTTTATTGAAACCAACCGAGTTAATGAGAAAGAAAGGTATGATTACTAGATTAAATAATAAAATACTTGTCCTTGAATCTAAGGTAAATGAACGCGACACACGCATAAAGGAAATAAGTGACTTGAAAATTAATAAACAATTGTTGGAAATTGATAACGAGGTTTTAAAATCTACTAGTGTACTGAGTAGTGACATTAGAAAGTATTTGAATCAGATGTACGAGAGACAAAAATCTCATTACAAATCGGATCTTGAATACAAAAAAGGATGAATCCCTTCTTCATCCAATAACCTTAAAACTCCTAAAGAAAATTGATAACAAACTCAAACATACAAGAGCAAGATTGTAAAATCTCAAAATATTAGAAATGTATCAAATCATGATTTTAGATATCGGTTCAATAATAATAATTATGTCAAACATAAACAAATTTCAAGGTATAGTTACTTTAATCAATCATGATCAATGAAAACATATCATAAGAGTCCAAATGATTGGAGGAATCAAGCGAAAGGTAAGAATCTTGCTCAAATTGATACTCCATTACAAGGATATTGTCATAGTCATTTTTTAAAACAAAAAAAATCAATTTGCCCTAATAAAAACAAAACCGTTTAATGATAAAACATTCAACCTTGACTCGTTGTCAAATTGCCAATAGGCGACAAAAACTTTTGTTTAATAGGGAAATAAAATCATCCAAGCCAAAAATAACAGCGTGGATGTACACTTCAGAAAACATCTAGGAGCACATTAACTCATAGGATTAATTTGTCCCTTCTCCTGTCAGTCAATTCTCAAATACTCGGAGCAGTAAAAAAGGCCAGTGGTGCAGAGAGAGAGAGAGAGAGAGAGGTAACTGGTAAGTGGTAAGTTTCTTCTATATAAGAAGGTTCCATACGCTTGGCATCTATCTCATACGGGTTCTCTTTATGCACACATCAAACTACGTCACCTTTGGCTTGGATGGATCATGGATCCCAGCATTGGATCCCATATGACAGAGAAAGATCCTCTGTGCCGTTTGCCAACTTTAGTTCGTGTGGTTAGTAGCTCAAGTTGGGAGCCAGCAAATTTGTATGCTATTTTCCAATTTGTAACTTGTGAGCAGCGTTTACTCTTTTGACATGTCACATGACATGCATGTACATGACACGGGAGATCATAAATCAAGGTTTTGTATGATGATTAAATAATGCTCCTTCTGGACTTCTATGAGACCTTTTTATTTTTTTCTTTAAGCAATAATGAAAGAAAAATAAAACGCATGGGAGGCTTTAGCCTTTATTAGAGGTGGCAAGTGAGGGTCGGTCGGACGGATTTGGGTCTGGTTTAGGATTTCGGATTGTTAGGTATCGAAAATTTTCAGATTATAGGTTGGGTCGGGCGAGATCGGATCGGGTTGCGTCGGTCTTTTTCGGGTAATGAATCAGATCAGGTGAGATCGGGATGGGTTTTGGGTTGGGCTGCATCGACAACTTTCGAGTCTTTGGTCGAGTCGAGCGAGATCAAGTCGGGTTCGGGTAGAGGTGGCAAGTCGCACCGATCGGTCAGGTTAGTTTGACTGTCGACAATAGTCGGGTTGGGATCGGGTCGGGTGAGGTCGAGTCGGGTTTCGAGTCGTCGGATGTTGACAACAATCAGGTCATGGGTCGGGTCGTGCGAGATCTGGTCGGGTTTCGGGTCAGGTCGTGTCAAACTTTTTTAGGTATCGAGTCGGGTCGGGTCGAACGAGATCAGGTCGGGTTGCATCGGCAAACTTTCGAGTCTTAGGTTAGGTCGGGCGAGATCGGGTCAAGTTCGGGTTGGGTTGCACCGACAACTTTTGAGTATTATTTTGAGCTTAAAGTTCAATCACACAAAATCAGGTGGCGTTATTGAATTGTATTATTAAATGTTGGACTTTCTGTGATGTTAATTTGTTAGTAAAATTAGATTATGATGTAGGTAATATATGATTAGATCGATTTACAGATTGTATCAGGTCAAGTCGGATCTGATCGGGTCGGGTAACGCTCAAGTCGGATCCTCATGTGTCCCGCTATCTCGGATTACGGGTCGTCTCAGATCGGGTCGGGGCGGTCGCTCATGTGTCGCTTCTTCTCGGGTTGCAGGTCATCTCGGGTCAAGTGAGGTAGGGTTCACGTCGAGTCGGTTGAGGGAATTTCTCAATAGGGTTCTGCCACCTCTAAGTTCGGGTCGGAATTGCACCGAAAAATTTCAGGTATTATTTTGAGTTTCATGTTCAATCAGACAGGAAAATTCGGATCGACATTATTGGATTGTGTTATTAAATCTTGACTTTTTTATGTCAATTTGTTAGTAAAATTAGATTATGATATATGCAAGATAGGATTAGATCGATTCACAAGTCGTATCAGGTCAAGTCGGGTCGAATTCGGGTCCTCATGTGTCGCTTCATCTTAGGTCGGGTCGGTCGGGCTTGGGTTCTCATGTGTCGCGCCATCTCGGATTACGGGTCGTCTCGAGTGGGGTCGGGTTGGGCTCGAGTCGCTCATTTCTCGGTTCGTCTTGGATTACGAGTCATCTAAGATCAGATTGGGTTCGGGTTCGAGTTAGTTTGATTTTGTCAAAATATCGTATCCGATCGAGTTCAGATCGAGTCGGATCGGACGGATTTCTCGCGTGTGAGTAGGATTAGCCTTTATGTGCTTGCTACGCTAGCTAGCATGGGACAAATAGATGGGTCCAATGTACCTTTGGACCACGTTTAATTTTTCATATTGGTTCATGTCCTCAGTTTTCTTCACACTAATTTGATATTCAATGGACGGTCCGGATCACGTGTAGTAGTTATAGTACTACAAGAAAACATGAAATATGTGAATTCTTATCAATTTCATGTGGAAGTAGAAATACACATTGTATAATTAGTGCTTCATATATGTGCATGAAAATTGATTAGTTGAGACATCGGTATTGTTTTGCGTATGTTTCGTATCATCAAAAATAAAAAAAATGATCTGTTGTCATTAGAGATGTTAATGATACTTTTTTACTTATTTATTTATCTGTTTTGTGTATGTTTCGTATCATCAAAAATAAATAAAAAAGATCTGTTGTCATTAGAGATGTTAATGATACTTTTTTACTTATTTATTTATCTGTTTTGTGTATGTTTCGTATCATCAAAAATAAATAAAAAAGATCTGTTGTCATTAGAGATGTTAATGATACTTTTTTACTTATTTATTTATCTTATCTGTATTGTATTTGATAACTCGAGTATTGGTAAACCAAAATTTTCGTTCGATTATTAAGTATTAATATGAGTACGATTTATTTTTCGTTAATCAAATGAGTAAGAGTATATATAAAAGCTATCTTGTATCCGTTACTTCTAGAATAAATTATAAAAAATATTAATATAAAAATCAGACATGAGAAGGTATATTTAAATTTTAATTTGACTATTTTAACAAAATTATTTGAGTCTAAATCAATTGTATATATTCATTTTTGTTTTTAATTTTATGTAGAGACACACCAGTTTTAAATAAATTAATTTTGATGTTTTATTTGTAAAAATCAGAGAAGTAATTATTAAACAAATATTATCCGTTTCTCCGTATATCCATTTGTTATCGTGTAATTTTAATGGGAAAGAATTTGAACACGAAAGGATACATGTAAGGCTAATTTCAACGGGTAAGAATACAAAAATACATCCACCGATTCGTACTGTCCATTGACACCCCTAGTTATCACGAGAAAACAAAAAACTGATATTTATTTTTAAATAATAAATCAATAGTTATAGATATATTGATGCCGAGCTACCTACCAAATTTTAACTATATTATTATTTAAATAAAAATATTGTGATTCTTTACTATTATGAAAGTGGCTACAAAAAATCCTTTCTATTGATTCTTTACTTTTAATAGAACAGCTCTCATTTAATTGCTTTTTAGAAATTCGGCAATATTATGTAAGCTTAGGAGGCTAAAATTGGATAATACCGCCATTCATTTCGGTTGAAAAAGAATTTAATATGAAACGAAAAGAATCTGAATGCTTATAATAAAATAAACGATCAATATTTGGTATTATGTGTTCAAACACTTATATTCGATAGGAGATCACGGGACAATTTTTATTTTGACAACCTTGATATTTCAAATAGATTAAAACGATAATTCAAAATAGTAAAAAAGTTAGAAGAATTTTAAGCTTACAAAAAATAGTTGTATTTTTAATTTACTACATTTCATATATTATATCAAAGATCATCAACTTAATTTCATAAAAAAATTAAGATTTAATCTTTAATGATCGATGATGAAATACGAAAGACATTTAACTCGCATCAAATTAAAAATATAATTACATTATAAATAAGTAGTATGTCTATAATTTTTTCTATTTTAATTTTTCTTACAGATTTATTGTAAATTATCAAATAGACACTGCAAATAATTCATCATTTTTGTGTATATACCCCTCCCCCTCCCACCACTCCCTCACCGTCTGAATTTGGATCTTTTATATTATTTTATTTTGTATAGACGTGAATCAATCTGAACAATTGAATTTGAATCACGGACAAAATTCTTATGCTTCGAACAACGATTTGAATGACGAAACAATATATTTTATATTAATTTACTGTAACGAACAAATAAAAAAATTATATTTACTATACAAGATCCGCGATTCCCCGCTCAAAATCCTCAGTTAGAAACTCCAAAAAAAAGTGTCAAGACTCGGAAAAAAAAGTGATGCGTCATATTGCGGTGCACTGCATGGTGGTCCGAATTTTAGCTGTTAGGACTTAGGAGGAATCCGTATTGCCTGGAATAATGCGGGATTTCGAAATGATTAGCGGACAGCATTGTTACACTATAAATTCGTTGATACTGTAGTAAAAATACTGTGCTGACAATTTCGTCGCTGTAGCAGCGGTGAAAATACAGAAGAAACTACTGCCGCTGATCATTTCAGAAAATATGAATTCACTCAGGAGGTTGTAAAATATCTTGCTAATATACTAGGTTGTAAAATAGGAAAATTGCCTATTAAATATCTTGGACAATCACTCCATTGGAAGAAGCCTAATAAAGAAGACTGGTTAAAATTAATTAATAAAATTGATAGTAAATTATCAATGTGGAAAGGTAAGATGTTATCATTAGGGGGTAGGCTTATATTAATCAATTCTATTTTATCTTCTATCCCTCTTTATTATATATCAATTTATAAAATGCCAAAATGGGTAGAAAAAAAAAATAGATACTATTAGGAAAAAATTTCTATGGTCGGGATCAAATTATAAACAAAAGAAGAAAATAAATTTGGTTAGATGGGATATGTTATGTAGGAGAAAAGAACTAGGAGGGTGGGGTATATTAAAATTAGCACATATGAATGTAACATTAATAAGTAAATGGGCTTGGTTGTTTTTATACCAACCACATGATAATTTATGGAAATCTATTATAATTGTCAAATATAATAAATTATGTAGCAATGCATCTCACTTCTGGTCAGGGGTTAGTCAAATGACAAAATATCTACAGATTAATAACACAAGAATATTAGGAGATGGTTCAACAATAAATTTTTGGGAGGATGTTTGGCTGAATAATTGTGACTTAAAAAATCAATTTCCATTAGTATATCAAAAGACCAAGATAACCCAAACTATTTTGTCTAAAGTATGGAATAATGGAACAATCCAGTTAAATTTGACAAGGGGTTGCAGTCATGAAATGAAAATTCAAAAAGATAACCTGATCTCTATACTACAAAACTTGCAATTCACAACCACACGAGATTCATCACATTGGAATTTAGAAAAAGATGGTATATATTCTGTAAAATCAATGTATATATTTTTAAATTCTGGAGGAGTCTTAATCAATATAAAAAATACGGTGTGGAACTTAAAAATTCCATTAAAATTTAAATTGTTTCTATGGTTACTACTAAATAATAGAATATTAACTAGAGATAATTTGCTAAAAAGAAACATCAATGTTCAAACTCATTGTGTTATGTGTAACAAGGAAAATGAAACAATTGAACATTTATTTATAAAATGTCCTATTAGTAACAGAATTTGGATGAGGTTAGTATATGGTGAAAATGATGCATTGAATATAAATTTAAATTCAATAGAGGATATTTGGCAATCAGTAATAAGTATGGATTCTGAAAAAGTACAAAAATGGGGCAGAATTTTAGTAGCATTTGTGTGGTTGATTTGGAATGAAAGAAATGGGATAATATTTCAAAATAAGATATGTAGAACTGATAACTCACTGTATTATATGATAAGATACTTGATTAAATATTGGACAGGTGGTACCCATAGAGGATACCAAAGACAGCAAGCAAATGGTACATTAATGCAGGCACAACAAGAAGAGGAGCTGATTCATAATCAGTATGATGATAACAACCTCGTTACTGAGGATGAGGATTTATTGGACTAATTAGAGGAGCATACATAAGTCAAGTTTCATGGCTGGAATATTGCAAGAGTAAAGTTCCAAGATTTTCGCATGAAAGGGGAGAGTAGAATTAGTATTTTGATAATAAAATGCAGCAATTAAATAGGAAGTTTGAAGACAGCAAAGATGGGATTTAAATTCATATGTTAGGACTTTAGTTTTTACAAATTTTGTATTATAATTTCCAGCGGTGGAAATGGCATAAAGCTCATGTGCCTTGTATTGGTACAATACTTGTGTACTGATACCAATGCCGCCAAAAATAAAAAATTGTATTGCTTTCATCTTTAATGGAAAGCCGACACTCTAACTTGAGATTGTTTTTTGTCAAAAAAAAAAAAAAAAAAAATGAATTCACTCAGGAGGGGTACACCCAACGACCGCAGTCACATCAGGTTTTGCCTTTCTTACTGGAAAACAAAAAACCTAAAAAATAACATGATTCCTCTAGACTCTCTCTGTCTTTATGGATACGACCATCACAGCAAAAAATTGCTGCTGTTCTTTTTTTACCCTTCTTTTTTTGGGGTTTCAGGGGATCGATGTTTTAACGACAAATGCATATAATAATGATGTATATACTTGAAGTGTAAATTTACTGAATAATACAAAATGGTTCTGACTCTGAGGGTTCTTAGTCTGCTTGTACTTCTATTCATGGAACTTGTAGTCTTCCAAAATGAAACATAAGAAATTAAGAAAAAAACAGAGGGGCCGAGAAAAGACACCAACAGATATAAAAAAAATGAATTCTTACCTTAAGTTACCTTTTCAGGAACTTCCAAAACCAAAAGTTTACTGTATCCGTTGTCAGGCACCACTTAATGTTGTTGCTAAACCAAAATTATGTTTTGACTAAAACTTATCATGGATTTCATCCGGACACAATTCCATATAAAAATAAAAAATATATATTTCTTTTAAAATATTGAATTTTATTAAAAATATATTTTATATATTAAAAAATAAATATAAATAAAATATAGTAACACAAACAAAATAAAATCAAGATGTACACGACAAATCGAGCTGGTCTCTACCGGTCTTCATATTTTGAAATCTTTGTATAATTCTTTCATTATCAACACCCTTCAACAAACTCCTCTCAATATAAGTATCAATCAATCATTCAACCATTGATCACCCCATTCAATTTCTTGATGCTTATTTCACCACATTCATCGCTAAAAATGTTCTTTCAACACCAGCGGTGACCACCGGTAATATCAACGTCAATGTCAGTAATCTGCAAATCAAAGGATAAACATTGTGTTTTTTCATTTCCACGAGTTTTTGAGAAAGTTCATCCATTTCCTTTACCTCCAAAAAAATCACTATTACTCTGCATATCTAAATAGTAATTCTCCAATTGATTTTCTAGGATGAAAAGCTCACATTCGCTAAAATTCGAAGGATAAAATTGAGCAAGTTTAAGCAACTGTCAATGTTAAATGTAGAAAAAGAATTATTCGGGGTCTAAACATGACAAATAAATAAGGAGTTCGGTAGTCGTTTCCATGAATCGTCAATTAAGCTCTTACAATTGCATATCAATGATCATGTAAAACATATCAACATGACAGTAGTGTAAACTAATCACATATGTTCTTACCCATTGTGTACAATGACACACACCCTCCATGTTTGGAATTTCGATCTCGTGCTTCTCACAAAATGCACATACTTCTTCAAATAATAATATCTATCCACTATCCCTCAACTTTTGCAACCGAGATTTAGCAATTTCCACCAAACACATAGCATTCACATAATCTTGATTTTTACATTGCAAGATTTGTGACAAAACATAAGTGATACCTAATGAGTTGTGCATGAGATGACAAATGAACACAAAATCAAAATTTCGCACTTCTTCAATAAATCCACTTGCCACTGATTATTTTTCTGCATCGTTCCCATCTTCTTCTAAACTTCAAGCAAATTAGTTAAAGTCTTGTAATGAGAAATTCATCGAGTATCACATGGACGTGCAAGACTCATTTCTTGGTTTAAACCTCTTCAGATTGAAATCTCTTCATTTGAAATAGCTTCCGCAATTTTAATTTTCTGCATTTCACGAAATTTATCAAGTCATTTATAAGATGCACCAACAACATTGTGAGTGCCATTAACCTTTTTAAAGAACAAACAAATATTTTTATGATTCTTGATCACCGCAACAAGAGTTAATTGAAGTTGATGTGCAAAACAATGCACATAGTATGCAGATTTATTTTCTCGCAAGATCAATATTTTGAGACCACTAAACTATCCTCGCATATTACAGCACTATCATACCCTTGGCCACGTAACCTTGAAATGGTTAGAATGCACTTACTAAATAAGCTATCAAGTGTTGCTTTCAATTGGAGGGATGTAGTGTCAGGAACATGAACGATATCAAAAAATCGTTCGACAACGCAACCTCTCTTGTTTACAAGTCAAATCACAACTATCATTTGCTCTTTGATTGAGACATCCCTCGACTCATCAACCATCACAGAAAATAATTCATCTCCAAGCTCAGCAATTACTTCCATAATTGTTTCTTCTGTATAAGTATTTGCTATATCATTTTGAATGACAATTGCAACCAACTTTCGATTTTGAGGAGCATTGTCGAGAATCACACCATTTATTTCTTCATTAATTATGATCTTCCAAAAATCTCAAAAGATCAAGAAAATTTCTCGAATTACTAGACCTTAGGACTCGTCATATCTGCGAAATGCCCAACCCCGCCTCAAAATAAGACAAATTGTATATAGTGTGCCAGCTAGTTATACTTGATAATTAACACCCTCTTTAACACTTTGTCTCTCTATCACAATTTGAATTATTTGTCTTTGGTTCATCAAATCCATGCATCTCCAATAAGCTTCACTATGCAAACTATTAGAATCACTAACATGTTTATCAAAATATTTCTTTGATTTCCAATTTCTATAACCCTCTCCTACAAAAATAGTTCAGCCACCTGAACCGATATTATCCTTCTAAATAGATAACAACAAAGGCAAAATCCTGCATCCTTGACAATTCTATACACCAACCAAGTGTTGTATTGACCAAACCATTCTTTATCAAATCTTCTCATGTTACCATTCATCTCTCGTTGGGGAAAATTATGGTCGCTAGGTTTACATAAACCTTTAAGTAGGTCAAACCGACGCACACGATCTTGATCATTTGAATTATATTGAGATAGAGGTGGTCTTAAACCCTGATCAAAAGGAGGGTCTTGTTCGACGCTATTAATCTCACGAGAAGAATTGGAGCCTATGTTAAACCTACTTTGTCTCGACTCTTGTGAAGTAGGACCAATTGAAAATTTAGGTGCCTTTTTGAAGTACTTGTGCATTTTAAATATCCTAAAATATCAAATTCAAGGTTAAGATTAGTTAAGTAATAAAATAATGCTAATTATGATTATAAAATAGTCAGATAGAGTATACCTTTGTTGTTGTACACGTAATGAATCTTTACTTGTTTATTTCCTTCGAACTAAAATTGAGTAATTGAGTTCCTCCAAATTCAAGTTCTACAAATAAACATTATATTATGAATTTATGACTAAAATTATTTCCTGAATTTATGACTAAAATAGTCAGAATTAGACCTTTAAATTATGTTCATACAATTAGACAAATAAATATACAAATTAAATTGATAAAAATTGTCAATTGAAAAAAAATTTGTAGATTAATGTAGATTGAAAAATATTTATATATTGAGGATTCATACCAGAGGAGCCGGGAGAGGAGAGAACTCGAGAATAGATGATCGGAGTCCGACTGAACCAGCGGAGAACTGAACTAGATGAGCCGGGAGCGAACCTGAGACTGAGAGGTGGCGAGGCGCGTGTCGTGCCTTGCGGAGGTCAGCATGTCGTCGATTCGCGAATAGGACGACTGAATTAGGCGAGCTGATGGTCGAGTGGGCGACATCGGCTAGGGTTCGACTCCAGACTCCAGCGAATGCGAGACAAACAGCAAAGGGATTTTTTTAAGTCGAGGAGCGTCGAAGTTGTACCTTTTTTTGTTTTAGCCGCGAGTCACAATTGGGAAGGAGCAGACGCGTGACGCGTCATTGTGCTTTTTTGTGTTGAAGTTAACTAAAAATTGATGGACTAACTTAGGCCAGGGGTAGACATTTTTTCAAGGGTAGGCACTCATTTAAATCTTTATTGGGCTCTATTGGGTTTTTAATTCTTGGAGAAGGCATTTTTTTCAGGAGTAGGCACTCATTTAAATCTTTATTGGGCTCTATTGGGTTTTTAATTCTTGGAGAAGGCATTTTTTTCAGGAGTAGCCACTCATTTAAATCTTTATTAGACTCTATTGGGTTTTAAGTTCTATGAGTAGCCACTTGGCTACCCTTGAATGCATTTAGATCCTCCCCTGCTTACCATGACTTGAGCTTTGGATGTTTCTTATTGAAATTGCAAATGAGATAGCGTTAAGTAGTGGCAGATCCAGATGCTCAATCAAGTTCAGGCACAATTAAATTCAAGCACTGATGCTGAGATCAAGTACAAACACCAATTCATTAAAATTACATTTTAAGTGCAATTTTCATTATAAATATAGGCACAAACCTATTATATTTTGTATTTTCTGAAAATCAAGTACATGCGCTTGTCTGAACTTGCTCCAACATGAATCCACCACTGACATTAAGATTCGTGCATATTAAAGTAAATTTCTTTCTAAATCCAGTGGCCATATGCAGATTTTAATCACCGCGACTAAAAAAATCAATACACAGATTTCAAATTAAAGAGGTTCAATTTAAAAAGAATAATTATGAAAACCAAATTAAGATCATTTATAGGATTAAAAGTTTCTATTAACATTTATCAAGGATTTTTAATTACCACATTTTACTGGGATATTAATTTTTTTGTGCCTTTCTTTACTTGGACATGATCAACAATGTCTCGCACAATCAACTTACCCTGTATTCTGAAAACTAACATTTTATTTTGATTGGCAAATTGGTGTTTCATGGCAAGAAACAGTGAACTTGTAAAATAAACAGTTGGTTTTCTTAATATAAGGTCACTTCATGGCCTCAATGTAGCCATGTGATACATGTTACAGCTAATGAAATCATTTATCCAACCTAATTAAATTTTCTATATGCTCTGTACTTGGACATTGTTGATAAGATAAAACATATCGACACTAACAGGGATTATCCAATCAAGTGGTTTAACAGTATTTTTTTTTTTTGTAGTGGTTGTGAGATGAGTACTGAAATTAAACTCATTAGTTTGGTAGTAGGTAGGGGTGCAACCGATTTATTCGATTATTTGGATTCGGATTTGAATTTTAATGGATATCGAATATTCGGATTCGGATACGAATACGAATATTTTTTTACCGGATACGGATACGGATAGTTTTTTATCGAATACGGATACAGTTTCGATTTTTGAACCGTATACGAATTTGGATAATTATCCGAATCAGGATTTTACGGATTTTCAGATATCTGTCAAATATGGAGGCTCAAGTCCATTATATTTATGTTTCTTTTTTATAGCTAAGTAAATTAATTATTTAATTGTTTAATTTATTGATAATATTAGAAAAATGAATTATAAAGACAATACTCATTGCAACATTTTAATTATCCCATTATATTTATTTTATAATATTATTAAAAATAATTTAACTATTGAAAAATGATATATTAATGATTTTTTTTCATAATGTACTGATTCCATTTAACTATCTGAATTATATATGTATTTGCATTCGTATATGTTCATTATCCGATTCGTATCCGTATCCGTTTATCATCCGATTTGTATTCATATCCGAAACTATTCGAATTTGTATCTGTATCCGAAAAATAATAACGGATATGGATACGATAACGCTATTATCCGTTCGTATCTGATTCATTTGCACCCCTAGTAGTAGGGGTGCAAAAAATAAAGTTATCTACTGGTAGCATGCTCCGAAGAACAAAGATTTGTCAACAGCTCTAAGCACAATATTTTTTTAAACTAGGTAGCCTAGTTGTATCTCGTGAGATATTTTTTTGACCCAGAAGTGAGAATTTTCAACTATTTCATTGAAATATAAACTTGAGTCTTACATAAAATAAGCTAAACTAAAATCTAAAATTAAACTAAATCTATCCTAATCTCTACTAGTGAAACATACTCCAATCTAATATATAGCTATCTAGCTATCAGTATCAAATATTACAACCATAGTATTAAATTGTCATCATCTTATCATCTCAAAATGCGCTACTAAAAACCTTCACAAAAGAACATAACATTGTATCTCTCCCTCTCACCAATCAATTACATCACCAAAAAGAAAACAATCAAACATTCCTTCTAAACCTTCAAGGGCTGGGATTGGGATTGAAAGGGAATGGAGAATGCCCTTTTTCTTCCGGTGGAACCTCCATACTTGTAAAATACACCTTGTTGTAAACAAATTTTGTGTCAGAAACTTCTTCATCATCAATTTCATTGAGATTCCAACTAGAATATCCAAAGATTGAGTTTGTTCCTGATCCTAAAAAGAAAAAAATTGTAAATATATGTTCTATTCTAACAGTAAGTCCGAGGGTTCTAAAATATCTCTCTGTATAACTAAAGCATTATTAAAACATGTAGAATTATTAGCTAAATTTCCTACATCTTGTGGAAGAACCAAAGATAACTTCAGAAACAAATCTTGCTTAGAAGTTTTACACCAAAAACTAGCTAATCTAATAAAGAATGAAAATTTTCAAATTTGTTATTTCTGAAGCATATATTGTTTCTTTCTATTCATATAGTCCATAACACAGCTCCTCTGACAATTTCTATAATCATATTATCTTTAAGGGGTATGGTTGCCTGTATATACCATAGTTCCTTAATAGATTGTAATTGATTATGAAATTCATTAAATCCAGATATCCAATTTCAAAAAGTCTATGCTACTGGACATGTAATAAATAAATGATCTACAGTTTCCTCTAAACTACATAATACACATCTAGTATTGTCACACTTTATGAGTACCTTGGTGTAATACAAGTGATAGTCCTTAAGAGTTCGAATTATCCACAAGACTTGGGTACAGCCACTATCGCGGTTATATATTCTGCTTCGGCCGCAGAAAGAGCAACTGATGTTTGCTTTTTGCTTTTTGCTTAACCAAGAAACTAAAGATTCACCCAAAATTTGACACGTTTCACTAGTTCTTCCTATCTATACCATCACCGACAAAATCAGCATCTGTATATCCAATTAGTTCTAACTTAGTAGTTCGCTCAAACCAAATATCCAAGTTAAGTGTACCTTTAAAATAACGCAAGATCATTTTGACGACAATCATGTGAGATTCTTGTGGATAAGCTTGAAATCTTGCACATTGACATACATCAATAATTATGTCCGGTCAACTTGCGGTAAGGTAGAGAAGACTTTAATGATGGCTCTATATTGTGAGATATCAACTGATTTCCTACTTTCATCAACTCCAAGACGTGCACTTGTTGTCATGGGTGTTTTCATCACTTTACTATCCTCAACTCTGAATCTCATGATGAGTTATTTAGCATATTTCGATTGGTTTATAAAGATTCCTTCATCGTTTTGCTTGATTTGTAATTCAAGAAAGAAGTTGAGCTCTCTTATCATGGACATCTCAAATTTCCTATTCATATGCTTAGAAAAATTCTCCGCAAGCAAAGCATTAGTAGACAAAAAATGTCATCTACATAAATTTGTACTAAGAGAATATTAGTTTTATCCTTCTTTGTGAAAAGACTTGTGTCTTTCAATCCTCTCTTAAAAGCGTCATCAATAAAAAATGTACTTAACCTATCGTAACATGCTCTAGGAACTTGTTTTAGATCATACAAGATTTTATGAAGTTTGTAGACATGGTTGGTAAGAGTTGGTTGTTCAAACCCTTTTGGTTGTAAGACATAAACCTCTTCATTGATAAATCATTTTAAAAATGCACTTTTGACATTCATTTGGCACAACAAAAACTTCATATGAGACACATAAGCAAGAAGCATTTTTATTGACTCTAAATGTGCAACGGGTGTAAATTTCTTATCATAATCAATACCATCTTGTTCAGTGTATCATCTTGTAATAAGACGTGTCTTGTTTCTAACAATGTTACCAACCTTTCCATTTTGTTTCTATAAACTCATTTAGTACCAATAATGAACTGGTTTGAAGGTTTCGATACTAAAGTTCATATTTTGTTTCTTTCAAATTGAATAAGTTCCTCTTGCATAGCAAGAATACAATTAGGATCTTGATTGCCTTCTTTGAAAAATGTAGATTCAAGTTGTGACACAAAAGTACAATGAGATACCATTTGGCTTAACCAAGAACGAATTGTGACATCAATTCTTGGGTCACCTATAACATTGTTTAAAATGTGTGCATTAACTTTGTTCGAATGAGGTCCTAAGGTCAAGTGCTAGTGCGGAAGCATTTTCTACAATTACAATTCAAATTTTTGGACCTTAATCACATAGCTAAAATCACAAGCAAGCAAGTATTAAAAGAAATTGAGCAAATAAAATAATAAAGTGCAAATATAGTAAAAAAGAGAGAATAAAGAGCAAGGGAGATCAAGAGAATACAAGAATACACAATATAATGTGGTTCGACCTACAAACAAATTAGGTCTACGTCCATGGGACTCTCGGAACCAAAACCTCTTTCCGGAACCTATCTTTGGTTTTCTTCACAACAAGACAATCGATCTTAAATCCATAAATCTATGCAAGGGGCTACACCGCTCTACATGGTAAACGTATCTGATTGACAACACAATCAAGGATCGGAATGAACTACTTGACTACGCAATGTAGTTCACCAAATAAAATCAACTTAGTGTTCTCGGATCAATAATTAGACAATTTGGCTATCCTATCTCTCTAGATCCGGAAGCTAAAGGAGAAGGCAATTGTGCTCTTTTCGGTGCTCAATTGTGTGCTTAAAAACTTGGGGAGGACTTTCTTTGTGCCTTTGGTTCGAATCTCCAAGGTATATATAGACATGACACATTTTGAAGTCTTGAAATCTTGAACTGTTGCTCTTGTGTTACAGAAACAAACAACCCGTTACAGAACCCATTGTAACGAGCTGCAGTTTTTTTCCAAAGCACCCTTCTGACATGTCTTCTGGTTGTTCTCTTCTTCAATATGTTACAACGAATTGGTGACCCGTTGTGACGGATAGGCAACCTGTTATGACAAGTTGGGAATTCGTTGTGACGAGGCCCCTTGCGTTATGATAACGCAATGCTCTGTCTTTGTTCAATTTGTTTGCTCTTGATGCTTATGTGATCGTCTGGACTTGTACATTTATATTAAAGCATTTGCAACGTCAATATGTACCTGTATAAACCTACAACTCACCAAAACTCAATTATGCAAGATTAGTACTGATTTGTTTTGCATATTCTCAAACCAAAGAAGAATTTATTCTAACAGAGAATACTTCGACAAGTTGTTTAATGGATAGACTGAAAGCACTATGGTTGAGCTAGATGACTCTTTTGATGGCACCAACATGAGACTCTTTCCAAGAAATCAAGAGACTGAGGTGAATGAGACTTTTTAAAAAGAACGAAAGTAGATAAGGCTTTAGAGCCTTAAAACATCTCGATCGAGGTGTGGAGATGCCTTGGAGATATAGGAGTAGTATGGCTAACTAAGTTGTTTGACAATATCTTTCGATTAAACAAAGTGTCGGACGAGTGGATGAGAAGTATATTAGTACATATCTTCAAGAATAAAAGAGATATTCAAAGTTGTACTGATTACAGAGGAATAAAGCTTATGAGTCATACAATGAAGCTCTGAGAGAGGGTGATTGAGCATCGTTTAAGAAAGATGACAAGCGTTACGAAAAAACAATTCGATTTTATAACTGGATGATCGACCATGGAAGCGATTTTATTGACAAGACAACTGATGGAGAGATATAAAGAGCAGAAGAAGGATTTGCACATATTATCAATCGACTTGGAGAAAGCATATGATAAAGTACCGAGGAAGGTCATGTGATGGACACTTGAAAAGATGACGTTGTGACTAGTGTCAAAACATGTGACGGCGAGACTGATGCATTTTCCATTAAGATAAGATTATATCAAGGGTCAGTCTTGAGTCCTTGCGTCTTTGTCTTAGTGATTGATGAGATCACGAAATATAAGCAAGAAGATATCTCTTGATGCATGCTCTTTGCGAACGATGTGATCCTAATTGACGAAAGCAAGGTATGAGTTGGTAGAAAGTTAGAGTTGTGGAGGAAGACTTTAAAATCAACACGTTTTAGACTAAGTATGACTAATATCGAGTACATGAAGTGCGAATTTAATAGTATTCGATCAGATTATAGATATGTTAGTTTAGATGAACAAGTAGTGCTCACATTTACCCCGTTAAATTCACTCCAAATGAGCCGAGATATGAATGTCCAACGCCACCAATTTTTTTTTGGAATCCTAACTTTTCCCAAAGAATCATCATTAATTCTACCTATCTAGAAATTTTGAAAATCAGCTTTACTGCAAAACAAAATCTCCATTGTTGGCCACTTCTAGTTCTAGGCGCACGTGTTCTGTCTCAGTTTGAATTGTTGTTGGTAGGCCTCAGAGTGGTAAATGAATTAATTCAGAATTTCATTCCTTGGTAAATTTTTCAAGGCAAAAACTTACACCATTCTAACTGTTTTTATTATGTATTTCAATCAATTCGTATCAGTTGATTGAAATATATGAAGAAAATTTTAAAGCATCTGAATGATAAAAAAATGACTGAAGTATATAAGAAGCAACTAGAATAATGTACCTAAATTTTTTTTGGCAAAATTTCAATTCTGCAAAATAAAGAAGTTTTAATTTACAATTGAAAAATTAAGGAGTTGATATCATATGGATCAGGACTCTTAACGATTATCTGTGTGGATATAAAAAAAATCTGCTACATCAAAAATATACATTTTAGACAATTATAAACGATCATAATATCAATGGGATACTTTATTTTCTAAAAAAAGGGATATGTTATTATAAAAAAGCAATATCATCCTCAATTATAACCAGGGGCGGACTCATGTACAACCAGGGGGGGCAAGCGCCCCCCTGAAAATTTTTTTACAAAATTGTTTAGTGTATTTGTGCGATTTGTCGAAATTTTTTGCGAAATAACCATGTATTTTTTAAAATCTGTGTTATTTTGCCCTCCCCTGAAAAAAAATTATGAATCTTGCCCTCCCTTGACGAAAATTCTGAATCCGCCCCTGATTATAACCATCATAATGTTTTTGGTCGCATTAATATCGTCTTCAATTAATTTTGAGATAGTAGTACATGTACAAATAACCAAGAAGGGTTCACTTTTAACAAAATAAAAATTGTATAAAAAATAAAATGGATTTATGTCAAGTTTTTAGGAAAAAAAATTCTAGAGAAGTGAAATGTTCAGAAGAACATTATCAAACACAAGTAGAAAATCAAATGAAAAAGTTCTTCCCAAAGATCCAAATAATTAAAAACAGTCACATTAAATTTCTTTGGCCACCTTTATAATTATTATTAGCAACATCATTATGATCATTATTCTTATTACCTTTTATATTTTTGTTTTTATAATTCATATAATAAGGAAAATAATATTTTTTATTTAGATTAGAGCTAGAATGGTTTGCAAAGTGCATTATATCCCATACTTTGCATGTATATCTCGAGTTTTAAAGTTCAAATGACCGATTTAAACTGTTGAACTTGATCTTCATAATGAAATCTCATTGGTGATGATTTTTTTTTATTTCTTAATTTTTATTTTATTTTTAAAAGTGATTCAAAAAAATTTAATCTAACGATTTCTAAACCATCCAGTAGAAAAGATTTTATACCTCTCTTTAAAATAGCAAAAAAAATAAAATAAAAAGAAAATTTTGGTCACCATGATATTTCAATATAGAAATCAAGTTCAACGATTTAGATCGATCATTTGAACTTATGAACTTGAGATATGCTGCATGGTATCGGGTACAATGCACTTTGCAAAACATTGTAGGCATGTAGCTCTACACTTTTGTTTATTAGAAAAATACATAACTTTGTTGTCAGTGGCGGATCCATTCATGAGCAAGTCCGGACAAATTTTCGGGCATGATTTAATAAAACGCAAAATTTAGTATATTTTGGTTATTTTGTAGTGAAAAATGAGTTCTTAATGATATTTTAGTAAGATTTAGTGAATTTGTGTCCGAGCTTGATTCAACTTCAGTGCTTGTCTGCTCGGACTTAGTTGTATCTGAACTTAAATGACTGTTGGATTCGCCCTTGATTATTGTTTGCAATTGTATATGGTGAAAAACCCTAGTTTGATAGTAAGAATAGAGTTGAATAATTTTGGACGATTTTTATCCACCTCATTTGAGAAAAATGCAATACCAAAACGTGCAAATTAAATAGACGACAAATGTAAATAGTAGTCTTATAAAAAAAATTGCACCGGTACTAGTTAGTAATTGTCTTTTCCCTTTTTCTTTCTGAGAAAACTGAGAGAAGGAACCACATGAACTTAGGTACGAATTAATTTTCAAAAGTGGCGTACCCACAATTACTGGGGTCCGAATTTGCTATTATTTTATAAAAAGTAGCTGGGGTCCAAATTAATAATTCATATTCAGACCTTTTAATTAAAACGAATGAATCAGATTTGACTGAAGGGTATTTTTTGAATCAGGTCCGTCCATTTTCTTTCCACGTTACTGTTTTTTTTTTTTTAAAAAAAAAGGTGATATCAATCCAAAATACTGAAAACAAGAATAAGGCAGAATTTTCAAAACTGATGTAACGCCAGTACGCTACTAACAGTGGACGAAAACACAGAGAGAATATTTTTTTTTCTTTTTTGAATGAATAGAGAGAGTAGAATTTTGAAGATGGCGTAAGCTTGTCTCACCAGGATCACTGAATTGTTTATCCTCTGTGGCAGAACAATTCAGAAGTCTTCACAAATGCATCACACTGATTGCACAGTTACCTTCTTCATAAACCAAAACGGTCCCACTTTCAGATTTTATCCACTACAAATGGTTACAAAGATTGCCACAGAAAATAATGGCATTGAAACTGTAGACAATAGGCCGGGTTCGTGCAGTGCACGGTTCCTGCCAAATTCTGTAGTACATTCAATGCATATTCCAATGCACGCCCCGAGTGCATTGTGGATTTGTGTGCTCTCTCTTACATTTCTCCATAACTCCCCTTATTGTCCTTTCTTTTAATATTAGAAATTTAATAATTTCGCAAAAAAAAAATATTAGAAATTTAATAAATAAATTATAAACAGAATTATTGATTGATTTTTTCAAATTTCAAAAAATAAAAAATTCGGAGTTGAAACATTGATCAAAATAAAAGTCGACTGGGCGATATTTACCATTCAGTCCTTGAGCATATTTGATTTGCGAATGGATAAGGGTGCGCTCTATTTTTATAATATTTTCAGTTGTATTTGTTGAGAATTTAATTAGTATTTTTCATCGTTACAAACTATCAAATTGTAGGTATTCCAAACGAAGTCTACCGCGCCGTGTCTAATTTGTGGTTGAAGAAATGAGCGATTCAAAATTCATTCTAACGCAAGCTCATAATAAAAAAAATAGTAAATAAAACATAAGTTGAAGATAGAGTGAGATGCACATTTCTATGATTGAAAATTATGCTCGATGCGACGAAAGTAAACTCAAATATCTACAACACGATGACTTCCGACAATAAAAAAAAGAAGGGAAAATTGGTTTTTTGCCACTAATTTTAGTGGCACTTTTCAAAATGCCACCAAATTTTTTTCAATTGCTAATTTGCCACTGATTTTGTAATTGTATTTTTTTTAGCCACTAACCTTATTACAACTTAATTAAAAAATAAACAAACATCTAAATACCGAAATTGCCCCTTGTCAGATTTATTTATTTTTAATTTCAACTGGACAGATCCATTTAATTGAACAGACTCGTTCTCTTCGATTTGTTCTTCTTCTTCGTTTCGTCATCTGAATTGGTAATTAAAGAACTATGACGAGAATTTTGGAAGCATTGCTTTTACTGTAATGAAACTATTGAACCAACTGCAGAAGACTTGACTCATCTGTTACTAAATGTAACAGACTCACTTGTGCAACCATCCAATGTATTCAAGACTCAATGCTGTTCTGAGAACTTAGATAAATCAGTCATGATGTAACAGAATCTGTTAGAATCAATTATAATTACTTAGAAATATTTTTCTCTATACAATCCTCTATAAATACATGTACTGACAGTATTTGTAATCCGTGGAAAATAAATGAAAACAATTTCAGTCTCAAACTTTCTCTCTGAACTCTCATAAAAGCAAATGCAAACATGGTCACTTAATCTTTTTTCAAGTGCTAAACAATGACTGAAACAAGCATATCTAATGGGGAAAAAGGAAATCACACCTCCTGTTAGAAAATTAGGTTCGTTTCTCATTTCTAGATAGTGAGAACAATTTAACAGCGCAATCTTAATAGAACAAAGATTAAGGCGGAGCTGGGCTTCGGCGGAGCAGGGTTTAGGTGGCGCAGTGGGGAACAGACAACCTCGTCTCTCTCTCTCTGTACTTGACGCTCGCGATCTCTCTCTCACACTCGCGATCTCTCTCTCAATGCCTCGCCATTTTTTTTCTGGCACAACTGCTCTCTGAATCGCAGGAACAGAAGAAGAAGAAAGAAAGGAAATAAAGGAAATTGAAGATGTAAAGATTCTGCCAAGGGTAATTTTGGTATTCAGAGATTTGTTTATTTTTTTATTAAGTTTAAACAAAGTAGTGGCATAAAAAAATACAATCTCAAGAGTTGTGGCAAATTAGCAATTTAAAAATTTTGAATGCCATTTTGAAGAGTGGCAATAAAAATGGTGGCAAAAAACTAATTATCCCAAAAAATAATTATAGTCCTGATGAGCGTACCGAAGTTTGCAGAAAACATACTAATCATACTTAATATTTTTTCCAAGAACTTCTGCTACGCTCGTCGGGACTGTAATTAATTTTTTTATCGTCGTAAGTCATCAAGTTGTAGATATTTGAGTTTACTTTATTGAGTCGAGTCTGATTTGTGATTGGAAAAACGAGAGATTCAAAAATAATTCTCATGCAAACTCGTGCCAAAAAGTTACTAATTGAGACATAAGTTGAATATGAAGTCAGATTTGAGATGCACATTCTCTGATCGTAAATCAAACTCGAGGCGATGAAAGTAATTCGAATATCTATAATTTGATGGCTTGCAACAATAAAAAAACTAATTACAATTTGAGGAGTGTAACCGAAGTTTGTAGAAAAAAATAATCATACAATACTTTTTTTTTGCAACAACTTCGACCACGCTCGTCGGAACTGTAATTAGTTTTTCATTATCGCAAGTCATCGAGCTGTAGATATTTGAGTCTACTTCCTTCTAGTCGAGTTTGATTTACAATCGGAGAAATGTGCATCTCAAATTTGACTCCATCTTCAACTTATGTCTTGATTAGTAATTCTTATCACGAGTTTGCGTCATAATCAACTTTGAATCTCTTGTTTTCTCAATCGCTAATCACACTTGACGCGGTGGAAGTAGACTTGAATATCAACATACCAATGATTTATGACGATAAAAAATACTAATTACTGTCCCAACCAATGCAACTAAATTTATTATAAAAATTTACCAAAATACGACTCAACTAGAATTGAATTATTAATATTTTTTTAACGTACCCTCATCCCATTTGTTTTTTTATCGGTGTTCGCAACTCCGTCATTATCTATATTCGAACATCCAAAATAATCTTTCGTTCTATTTATTAATTTATTTATTAATTTTCAAAATAAAAAATGCTTTCCCCTGTCGCCCCCGTCGTTGAGAGGGAACTAGGACTGTCAACAATATTCTTTTACCAGTTACCCTACTCATATCGTATTCTATAAGTGGGTATGAGTAAGATTTTTTTCGTTAGATAATCGTATATGGGTATGGATAAGATTTGTTTTTCGTTAATTAAATAGGCAAAAGTACGGATAATGTCTATTCCGTATTCGTTATTCTATTGGATAAATTATAAAAAATATTAGTAGAAAAGTTATATAATAAATGGAATATTTGCATTTTAATTTGATTGTTTTGATAAATGATTTGAGTTGAAATCAATTGTATATTTACATTTATATTTTTTATGTTTATGTAGAGACATATTTGTATTAATAAATAAGTTTTGATAGTTTATTTTGTAAAAGTTAGAAAAATAATAATTATATAAATATTATATTTTTCATCTGTTGTACATTTATCCTGTAATTTTAACATGTAGGAATAAAATACGGAAAAATTTAAGTTTAACGAATGAAAGTAGATCAAGAGTAAGACCAATTTCAAATAGATACGGATACGAAAATACTTCCGCTCAATTTGTATAGTATCCATTAGAGGTGGCAAGTCTGGTCGATCGAGCGGATTCGGGTCGAGCGGATTCGGGTCGAGCCGGGTCGGATCGGGTTAGTTTGACTGTTTACAATAGTCGGGTTGGGATCGGGTCGGGTGAGGTCGGGTGAGGTCGGGTCGGGTTTCGGGTCGTCAACTTTCGATCATGGGTCGGGTCGGACGAGGTTAGGTCGGGTTTCGGGTCGGGTTGCGTCAATCTTTTTCGAGTGACAGGTCGGGTCGGACGAGACAGGGTCGGGTTGCATCGACAACTTTCGGGTCTTGGGTCGGGTCACGCGAGACCGGGTCGGGTTCAGGTCTGGTTGCACCGACAACTTTCAAGTATGAGATTTAAGTTCAATCAGAGAAGATCAGGTCGCGTTATTGAATTGTGTTAGTAAATCTTGACTTTCTGTGATGTAAATTTGTTAGTAAAATTAGATTATGATATGGTCAAGATAGAATTAGATCAATTTACATGTTGTATCAGGTCAAGTCGGGCCGGGTTCGGATTCAGGTCATCATGTGTCGCTCCATCTCGAATTTCAGGTCCGGTCGGGCTAGGGTTTCATGTGTCGGGCCATCTCGGGTTATGGGTCGTCTCGAGTCGGGCTCAGGTCGCTCATGTGTCACTTTGTCTCGGGTTACATATCATCTCGGATCGGATCGGATTCGAATAATTTGACTTTATCAAAATATCAAGTCGAGTCTGGTTCTAATCGAATGAGATCGAATGAATTTCTCGGATCGAGTGGTTCTGCCATAGTATCCATGGACAAAGAGTCAAAGAGTGAATTCACATTTTTCATCAGTACGGTGTCAGATGAAAAAGGTCTGGCCACGCTCTAATTAATTCAAACAAACAATACAATTTATTTAAAATAATTTATTAAATTTAAAAGAATTAAATTTCTCTTAAACACTTTAAAATTCTAACGTTTAAAATTTTAAATCGCCTATTCTCTGAGCCTAAATACGTGTCGCCCACAACCTGTCAATCAAGGAATCTAGACAGTTAGGGGCATATTCCGTAATAATCAACTAACTACAGATCAAATTCGTAATTCCGTTCGTATTATCACTGTCAGGGATGGAATCGTTTGGAATCAGACCAGTGAGAACGCGGTCTACGAAGTCATTGGCGTAATGTACTCCCAAGTTAGTTCTTCGGTGTTGTAGAACAGACGTAGGAAGTAAAGGTTACTCGTAAACAACTGGTTTCACCTGCAACAGCCTGTTGAAAGTTGTGTTCCTTTTTAAATTTGTTGAAACTTTTAATAATTTCAAAGAACTTGGTTATTGTGATTTGTAACGATTTTGAACAGTGGAATTCATTGTCACAATTATATTTGTTGCATAAGCTCTAAAATTTAAACTTCAAATTATAAAACACATGTTTTTCAAATTACAATAACACATTTCATAGAAAAATATCATAACAACATATTTTAGATTGAATTCACAAAAACCAAAATACGGACGCAAATCTTAAATTAAGAAATAACTCCGAAAACTTGAATTTCGGAGTCATTAAAATCCTCGCGCCAGAAACAAAGACATTTTAGTTTGATTGTGTTTTGACTCTTCAATACTTGTTAATTTAAATGCCTTTAATCTTTTTATTATATTATTTTCCAAATACATAACTAATAGCACTTAAATTTAAGGCAAACTCATGATAAAAAATAGGTCTAATGCAAACTTATGATTTAATTAAGACTTAAGTTTATGAGATAGTCGGGTTTTAGACGTCCATTTTACTGATCGCAAAACGAATTTGACATTATTAAAACGAACTTGAATAACTACAAGTTCATGACTTGCAACGATCGAAAAACACTAGTTCCGACGAGCTCAATCAAACTTGATATAAAAATAACAAATTAAGACTTAAGTTTATGAAGTAGTCAAATTTGAGACATTTGTTTCTCCGACCACAAAAAAGCTTGACACTAGTGAAAATAGACTTGAATATCTACAATTTGATAACTTGTGATAATAAAAAAATACTAACTATAGTCCTGATGAGCATAAATAAAACTTGGTACAAAAATAATTAATTAAGACTTAAGTTTATGAATGAATCAAATTTGAGATGTTTGTTTTTCCGGCCTCAAAACAAACTGGACACAATATAATAGACTGAAATATCTACAAATTGATGACTTGCAACGATAGAAAAATACTAATTATAATTCTCACGAGCGCAATCAAACTTGATACAAAAAATAACTAATTAAGACAAGTTTATGAAGTAGACTAATTTGAGACGTGTTCTATGATCACAAAAAAAAACTTGACATGGTGGATATAGACTCGAGTATCTACAAGTTAATGACTTAAGACGGTCGAGAAACACTAATTATAATTTTGACGAGCGCAATCAAACTTGATATGAAAAATAACTAATTAAGACTTAAGTTTATGAAGTTGACAAATTTCCCCTTCCACAAAAAAATTGACAGAGTGGAGATATAATTGAATATCTACGAGTTGATGACTTGCGACGATCGAAAAATCTAATTATAGCCTCGACTAGCACAGTCAAACTTCATATTAAAAATAACTAATTAAGGCTTCAGTTTATGAAGTAAGCAAATTTGAGATGCATATTTCTCCAACCGAAAAACAAACTTGAACGGTGAAAATATATCCAAATATCTACAAGTTGACGACTTGGTGACGATCGAAAAGCATTAATTACAGTTTTTCGATCCTGGAAGCCATCAACTTGTAGATATTCGAGTTTATTACCATCATGTCTAGTTTGTTTTGCGGTCGAAGAAACAAGTATCACAAATTTGACTAATTCGTAAACTTAAGTCTTAATTAGTTATATTTTATATCAAGTTTAACTACGTTCATTGAGACTGTAGTTAGTATTTTCCGATTGTCGCAATTATGAAGTTGTAAATATTCGAATCTATTTTGTCGTGTCAAGTTTGTTTTATGGTAGGAGAAACAAGCGTCTCAAATTTAGTTACTTCATAAAAAAGTCTTAATTAGTTATTTTTATATCAAGTTTGATTACGCTCATCGAAACTATAATTAGTGTTTTTCGATTATTGCAAGTCATCAAGTTGTAGATATTCGAGTCTCTTTTTCAGAATGTCAAGTTTATTTTGCAGTGAGAGAAATGAATGTTCAAATTTGACTAATTTATAAACTTAAGTCTTAAATAGTTTTTTATATCAAGTTTGACTACGCTCGTTGTACAATAACTAGTATTTTTCGTTCGACGCAAATAATCAAGTTGTAAGAATTTGTGTAAATTTTAATCATGTCAAGTTTGTTTTGAGGTCGTATAAACATGTCTCAAATTTTCCTACTTCATAAACATAACATATAACATGTCTTAATTTGTTATTTTTTTTTATCAAGTTTGACTATGTTTGTCGGAACTATATTTAGTATTCTTGGTCCCAAGTCAAAATTGTAGATATTTGATTCTATTTTCATATGTCAAGTTTGTTTTGCATTTAGTGAGAGAAGTCTCAAATTTAACTACTTTTTAACTTAAGTCTCAATTAGTTATTTTTTTTATCAAATTTTCATTAGACCCATTTTTTAATTAAATTTAATGCTACTAATTATGTACTTTGAGAACAATATAATACAAAAAAATTAATAACAAGTTATTTGCTAATATACGAACTATTTGTTCTTATGCATCCATTTTGATAAGGCATTTAAAATAAAAGGTGTACTCGATGACTAAAGAGTCACATACATCAAATTAAAATGCTTTTGTTTCTCGCGCGCGGATTTTAATGGCTTCGGAATTTAAGTCTCCGAAATTATTCTGTAATATGAGTTTTTGGATAGATAGTTTTGTAAATTCGATTCAAATTTTGTCATTGTGGTATTTTTTTTCTATTTTTTATTATTAAAAATTTCGGCAAATTTTGGTTAGTTGTACGAAACACAGATCCGTTTGGCCGGTACATGAGCCTTATGGGAGAGTTGACACGTTCCTATATAACCACGGAAAGATTCTCATAACGGAGCTGTAACGGAGTTCGCATCACCGTTATAGCCAAGAGATCTCATCTGAACCGTCCATTTCGGATCTACCCCAACCTTCCCTCTTTTTACCCTTCTAAAAGGCGAAAAGAGAGAGAGAAAGTGGAATTGAGAAAGCGAGAGCGAAAAGCAATCTTCAGAGAGAAAGAGAGAGTAGTAGCGAGTAAGCAATTAGAAACTGTTTATACGAGGAATGGGGAGGTACATTAGGAAGTGCAAAGGAACTGGAGCGGTGGGAGAAATGACTGTGGTGGAGGTGACACAGGTAGTGGGGGTAAAGACAAGGTCACGAGCCATGAAAGCAGCTGCTATGGCGAATTCTAGCTTTAAGGAGGCAGAGGCAGAGTTGGAGGCGTATCTCGAGCTTAGAAGTCGAAGGCTGTTTATAGCACCTCGGATCAGCAAACATGCTCTGAATTCGGGAGGTAGACGGTGCAATATGTCAAAATTGGAAACCTCCAGTGGGACGCACTCGCGTTGCTCCAGCACTAGCTCTCTAGCTGGTGCTAAATCCGAGAAAGTTACTGTAGAGACCTTCAACAATCGGTCTGAAGATTCAGAAGTGAGTACAATTTAGAATTGAAGTGCAATTAGAGAGAATTATTTTTGTTTTCTTGAGAATTTTAAATTTTGTTGAGATTTATTCTTCTTTTTCTGTGAATTTTAGGTAGCAAACGATCAGGAGAGCGCCGTTGGTCACTCTGAATGCAACAGAGATAGGTTAGACTACTCCTAATTTTAACCTTCTCTGTTTGAGATACGTGTTTTCAGTTTCTTCATGGTTTGAATAATTAGTTAATTACCTGACTTTTGATCTGAATTGTGTAAATTTAGGAGAGATGTGACTCCCTCAAGCGAATCTAACGGTGAAATTAATGATCTCGAGTCTGAAGCTGGCGAAAAATCAAGGTGTGGATCTCCTGTTGATAGAATGCCTTCTCAAACTGAGATCGATGATTTCTTCACAGTGGCAGAGAAAGCCGTGAGGGATCGATTTGCATCAAAGTAAGTTAATAATCTAAATCTCGTATGAAAATTCAAAATTCTTAACCTAGCTACAGCTAGTTTGAATTATTGACTGCATCACTTCAGTTAAACTAACCTAAATTTGCGTTTTTCTTTTGTGAACTTTTACTTTTTCAGGTATAATTTCGATGTTGATAAGGAAATGCCACTTGAGGGCCGCTATCAGTGGGTGCAGTTAAATTGCTGAAAAAGAGAGGAATAATTTATAACTGGGAATGTAAGGAAATAGGAAGTTGAAAATTACACTGGGAAGATAGAATAATTCGTTAATTCTGCTTCCTTTCTAGCTTTTACTTATATATTTTTCAAGATTTTAATTTTTTTTTATTTCTTTCTCATGTAATTGTTGTTTCTCTTCTGGGGCAATGTATGACGGAATTAATGTACAGTAGGTCTGTAAGTTAACCACCGCCTTTCCTTTTCTCTCCTCTATTCTCATTTCTTGCATGTCTCTTTCTGTTTCTCTCTCTGCTGCTTCTTTTACTGTAAAAAGCGGACCAGTTTCAGAGCGCAGTTTACAAAATTTGAGTGGGGTTCATGGGAGAAAAACGAGAAGTCTTTCTCTGCTTCTTTTTCTTGGTTTTTTCTGATCTTTCTTCCAGCCTCACGATTCCGATCTGACGACCACCAGCAAAGGTGGCGGAGACACCAAAGAAGAGGCAATGCGCCAATGCCGGAGCTGGAATTCGGTTCCCCTCCGCTCCATTTCCATGCAAAACAGGGTTTCCCTTTCTATCTAAGATGCTCTGGAAATTTGCAATGATTTCAATTTAGAAGTGGAGACACCAATTTGCGTCATTTTGCAAAACAAAAGTACCGAACTGATTCTCTGCAAAAAGCTTTACAAGGAAAAGCATCTTGGAGGAACTGGAAGCGTCCTGTTTTGTAAGAATGGAGATAGATTGAATCTATAGTGGCGTGCCGTGGAAAAAAAGTAGGCTGCACGTGGCAGACGAGACCAGCCTCCAATCAAATGATTTGATTGGAGCTTCTTCTTTTTCACAACTCTAGGGGATGAAATTATCAAATTATAATAATAAAATTATTGATTTCAGAGAGGTAGTTTAAGATCTCTAATACATATTTTTAATAATAACGCTTCAATCTAGTGCACATGGTGTGCTACAGTGCTAGGAGAGCGATAATGAGAGACAGAGGTTGTTATAGTCTAATGGGGTTTGGAGAAACGGAAGGAATGTTGCTAGTAAATGAAAAAAGATACAGAAAACCAAGTAATGAGAGGAGAGTTGGTTCTCGTTTTCAGTGTAATTTCGATTAATTCCTGCTTAGGTTGGATTAAAGTAAACAATGAGTGTCTGGCGGAGAAAGGTTGACGATAGTTTTTCTTTTCCTTTTTCTTTTTACTTTTTTGTTTACTTTCAACCGCACGGTTGGAGAAGTTACACTTACAGCTAGTGGGAGAGAGAAGACAAACCACGTTTAATAGTTAAAGCAAGGGGTAAATAAATAAATTAATGAGCTCAAATTATTCAGATCAGATCCGGGGTACATGACATGACTTATGGCTACATGGTGAGCAGTGAGTGGTATCAATTATCAATTATCAAAGAGGTGAGGCAGGGTCGTAGATGGGAGCAACGTGGGAGTGAGTGCCACGTGGGGAATTATCAATTGTGGACTCGTAAATTAATTAGGGGTTTCCAAAAAAAAAAAATTAATTAGGGGTTTATTCTTGCTTCGTTTGTGGCCTCTTGGAAACATAAATATCTGTAGACTGGCCCCTAATTTTTCTTTTTGTTAACACCCGTAGGCTGCCTTGAATTTTTAGCGAGTTCTTAACTTCTTCCTATAAAGGATGCTTAATTTTGCATAAATGTCGGTAGCTTTTGGAAGTCTTTCATTTACTGCGCAAAAGTGTTTAGCGTTTATACTGCAGTATGCGTAATTTAGGTGATTTCTTGAAACTTGGTAGTAGCAGTTGCTATTTTATTTTTTTGGAAAATGTTATGTCATTGATCTCTCTATCGATATAGGCTGAACGCATTCAGTTGAGTTCCGCCAAAATATTATTTTATTATTATGTATGTTATTTTGGTTAATATGCATGTTATTTTTGTCACTATGCATCTAATAACATGCATAATAATTTAATTAATTCGGATTATGCATGTTACTTGTGTTATTATGTATGCTATTCTTATTCTTATGTATTTGACAGTGTTTATATTCAGATTATTATCATGCACTTTATTTAGAATGAATTGCATGTCAATTATATTAGATTTGTTATTATGAATGTTGTTCATATTATTTTGCATGTTAATTACAAGCAAAATAACAAAAGAATATGCATAATAGCCAAAGAACATGCATAACAAATACAATAATTTTCAAATTCAATGCAATTGGATTCATCTAGTTCGCATCGATATCCGTTTTCATTTGAACGTCCAGTTAATTAGATGCATAACAACAAAAACATCATGCATAATAACGAAAGTAACATGCATAATAACTACAACAACGTGCGAACTAAATTCAAATGGACGCATTTTGTTGGTATCGGTTACATAATTGATATATCAGCTCCCTATTTTTTTAACAGGAATTTGAGATGTGTATAATTTGAAAGCTAACTATATC